>APFE030871588.1:123297-135808 GCA_000404065.3 Pinus taeda
TCCTTCAATGTTGCTGGAAACAATCTCAATTTTTGAGTTTTTAATAAGTAACCATAACATCTACAAACAATTTCAAATTCAAAGAGAAAGGTTTATGGATCCTCTAACCTTAGACCATGAAATTTTGGAAGAAAATATGGAGGGATGTTCTTCATATTCACACTACCATCAATATCTTGAATGGAAATCTGAAAGGATCCTCCTCATTGTCATCATCTCCATCCATTTCTTCTACATTCTTTTCCATCTTCTTCTTCTACCTACAAAAGTGAATGGTGATGTGGCTCTTAATGCACCATGTGATCAAATGGGGGGGGTGGGTTGGCATTGGATATTTTTTGTTTTTGTTTTTATGATTAATGAAAACACTAATGCAATGCACTTTTCTATTTTTGAAATGAAATATGCCTAATGCAATTATTTTTTTGTTTTTGCAAGTAAAAAGAAATGAATCAAGTAGGGAAGAAAACATTTCATACTTTAACACTTCCCTGACAATGACACCAAAAAATGATGAGCCACGGTATTGCAACAAGAATTCTGCAACTCCCAAGACTACAGACTTTGATTATCAACTCGGGGTTCATACAAACTTAAGAGGTATCAGCACTATATGTGTAGCATACAATGTGTCCTTCCTTTGTTGTCATGATATAATGGAGTAAATGTATTGAAATCAAATCCTAAACTAATTGCATAAAATGAACTACTCGAAATGGAAACCCTAACATATTGCACGAAATAAAGTACAAGGAAATAAACATATTCTAATTGCATAAAGATCATGAACTAAATGTAAAAGAAGCCTAAGTCAACCCTATTTATCACATGTGATGATTTAAACTAACTTGAGCATGGAATCTAATTTAGGGAGTATTAATTGCTACATGCATGTATTAATTAAGAAAAAAAAAAAATTCTTTATCTTTTCATTTTATAAATGCAAATGCTAATCTTTCTTTGTTCTTTGGCATGGGAGACAAGTGTGGAGGAAGAGGGGTACAATGGTTTTGATGGCTTGGAGGTCAAGTAGAGGCATAATCCTATCTTAAATGATGATTTTTCTCAATTCGAACTCAAAATAGGCTGCTACAAGATTTCCTACAAGATGTCTACACGATGTACTAGTTCCTACAGGATGTCTACAGGATCCCCTGTTTTATTACAAAAACAGGCTGAAAGCTTAGGGAGTGGTCTAGAAGGTTGAATGGATATTGGGAAAGGTGGATAATGGAATAATAAGGCATGGAGGTGGTGGACACTACCCAAAAACAAAGAAAGGGCTTCAAGATGGGTAGATTTGCTCAATGGAAATGGTAATTTTTGCTTATAAATCAAGAATTCGAATTGAGATTTTAATGGATTTTGGCGACATGGGTGGATGAGGCTTGGATGAGGTGAATGAGATGAGGTCTCCCTACAATTTAGAATATCCTACAACAACACACATTATTGTTTGCATCTATCCACAAATTCATCTATACATGGGAAAGATTTATTAAATAATGGAAAATGATTGGTCTAAAAATTAGAAATTCGAGAGCTAGTGAGCTAGTAAATTTATCAAATGCCTAACCTAATCAAGTGAAAGAAATGGGGTAATAATGGTTTTTTGATATAATTCAAGTGGAACCAAACTGATTGAAGCTCGTTATCATGCTCTAAAAAGTAGCAAACATTTGTTGTTATTTCCCACAGAGTTCCAGAAATCTAGGTTTGGGAATAAGCAAACTAATCCAAGTAGCTCAATGATTGCTATGACCTTCCAAATATTTTCCAAGGATTTAATTATTCTTGTGACCCTAAAAAATAACTTACATTAACGATTTAACCCAATCCTACAACAAGAAATCATTAATATTGAATGCAAAAATAGAAAGAAACAAGAACAAGAGATGCATGTGAATAAGAAGGGAAAAGAATAAAAACAAATGATACAAAAGGGATCTAAAGCTCCTGGGATAGTCAAGCCCAAGGAAAATCAGAGACCTATGGAGGAGAATAATATTTAGAAGCTGAACCTGACACCAATCTTCATTATTTTCATCAATACAATTACATCCTTGCAAGAAAATACAATGGAGCTGCAAAAATACGAGTTCTCTCCAAAAGAAGACTAATAGAAATCTACCTCTAGAGGAAAATTTGACTGGGTACTTATAAAAAGTGATTAGGAATCATTCCCCATCGAAGGAGGAAGCTTTCTAGACCAAAATTCCTTGATTAGTGGACCTGGTTCCCAATACTAGGAATCTGCAATAAATGGCAGGGAACACATTCCTACATTTTCTCAATCATTGGAGTTCCACAATATGTGAAATAATTCAATAATATATTGTTGATTTATTATTTAATATTGATCCTCTTGTAGTAGGCAGAAAGTCTCTAAATTATCTCCTCCTCCAAATCTTCATAATTTGCCTAATATTCTCATAATATTCCACAAAAATAAATAATATTAGGCACAAATATGCAATTATTCATAAACCTTCCTAATGAGCATATTAAAGTTAAAAATACATTATCTAATGAAAAAAGAGAGTTTTAATATGTTAAAGGATGGTTAGATGGGCCTTAATTTATGTTTAATTTATTGGCATGGGCCTTAGTTTATGTTTAATTTATTGGCATGGGCCTTAGTTTATGTTTAATTTATTAGCATGGGCCTTCATTTATGTCTAATATAGAGGTCCATCACTATATATATCTATATGCCCAATACCTCATAATTGCATTCATCAAAATGAACCTAAATAAAAACAAATCTCATAGACTGGAAGTAACAAAAACCCACAATAATGGACAATGTAGCTTCAACAAAAGAGGCATAAGACCCAAAACTAGGCCTACAACTAAAAAAAGAAATACATAGCTTAATTCTCTAGAAACCTACACCAAAACATACAACATTATTTGTTATCACTGCTTAGAGATCATAGATCCACATTTCCCATCAACAGAAGCACTTGAGAAAGGCTAACATACACACAATGGCTATGGACTATGGGCTCTTCTTCTTCACAAAATGAAGAAATAGGGAAAGAGGGATAGAAGTAGCCAATATGAGGAGTGAAGAAAGGCTAGAAAAGTGAAGACAATATATGCACAATGCTAGAGGCAATTTCCCAGCGTATAATAATTAACAAAATATTAGATTATTTTATGGAAATATAGTAACTAGTTTTTCTTTAATGCCATTTACAAACTTGTTCCAAGTTCCCACTATTATTCCTTTTGAAATCTCTTCACACTCCCTATCATACCATTCAATGCACATTAAATTCCCAAATTTACTGCAACCCCATTGATCCCTTGACCTTAATTCATCTGTACCCAACTATATAAAACACCCATTTCATTTTCTTTGCTATTTTTTCCATTTTTACCATTAGAAACCTAGATGACAAGTAGTGAGATCCTGAACCATTGGCCTCTGACAAAAAAATAACAAAAAAAGCCTGCAATATCTCATTCCCCTCTACCCATTACCCGTGATCACAAATACAATAAAAAATGCCCTTTTTTCCAACATCCTTATACTTTTTTTCCCTCTACCAACAATGGAAGTGTTTGTTAAGTAGGTTATGTATAAATGGTATATTAAACACTTATGCTTACAATGAATTTGATATTTGTTCTTCTAACCTAATTTTACTTATTGTATTTTTCAAATCAGATGTCAAATTATACAAATGTGTCTTATATGGTGGGTGATTTTAAAACAAATTTTTAGTCTATGAATTATTCTCGAGACCATTCCTTGACAATGGATTGTTTCTACTTTGTTACTTATAATTGTGTCTCTCATATGGACTTTGGTTCAAATATTTACTCCATGCATAATCACAATTGAAGACATGGAGGTACATATCTTTCATTTTCTCTTGGATGGTTGTGAAATTTCTTCTTTTGGAACTCATATGTGTTGTATTTTAGTGTGATGGACCTCATTTCAATTAAACACACATGATACAGTGAATGTATATTGAAGTTGCATATTTGAATGAATTTATGAATTAAGTAATTCAATGAGGTTAATCTAGTAAATTCATTCTTATTTATCTTATTCATTATCAATAACATCTGAGGATGACTTGCTAGCTTGCCTTGGGTTGGTTTTCTTCACCTTTAGTTGTGATTGCATATTTAGTATTGTTTGTACAAGAACATATTGAATGGTGAAATTGAGTATTGCAAAGCAGCCCTTTCCAATGATCACAACTTCGAAAGAATTTGTTTTTAAATCAAAAAATAAGTCACCAAAGGTTTCCATGTAGGCCCATGCTCCATTATATGGATCAACAATTTGACTTGCACATATACATGTTCTCTTTCAGGATGAATTTCACTTGCACTTGACCTCCTCGACCACATCACATTAAAGTGATCCTTGCTATAATTGGTTGTGCTCTTTCTTTCATGCAAAGCATTTATAATGACTTGTTTAGCCAAAAGAAAATTCATAGTAATGATAACCAAACTAGAAGGAAGTTCATGCTCCTTTACTTCACACTTCTTTTTTTACTTCAAACTCTTTTTTGCTTCTCTTCCCAAATATTATTGTGGCTCAAGTCACATATTTCCATCCACCATTCCACAACCTTTTACTAAATGGATCGAGAAGCACCTTATCCTCATAGCAATGTTCTACCTTAACCAAAAATAGACTCTCCCAAAACCTTAAAGTAGTCTGTAAAATTTAATACTTATTCCACTAATGGAAAAGTTTAGGGATGTAAGAAATCAGTTTTAAATGGTATTTCACCCTGTCACCAAAAGTTTTGAAGGAGAACACAACAAATTCTTCATAGTCCTTCATATACAACAAAAATAACCTTGGAAAATAAACAAAATTAATGCATTAACTTAAACAAGGATTGGATTCGACTGAATTATACGTGACTTCATTAAATTTCTTGTGTAATTATAAAAAGAATTGTAGTCTTGGAGAATTTGTTAAACACTTCAGGGATATGTGGACCTAGTATTTAGGAAGTGTTCTCACATTTACACCATTGTATTCTTCAATAGTTGATTGAGCTGCTATGTCTAGGAAATGTAACAAGTTGATCATAGAAAGGTTGAGAGACTTATTTAACAAGAATATGTTACTAGTTTTTAGTCTGGTTGATTAAATAGATGCAACACTTCATCCTCATCATAGGATTGTTGTTGGGAATATGATTAAGTGCCAGGAATATACTCCAAACACACAATGTATATGAATGAAACTTTATTAAGTTAAATAAATAAGAAGACCAAACCAAAAACAATGTTTCAAGTCAATCAAACCACAGATGATAGAAAAACTAACATTGAATGCGAACATATCGAAGCATATACACATAATTTAGGCTTGTGGGGGGTAGTTAATATTAAAAACATGTTGAAAATTAAAATGTGGAATTATGATCTATTGTTGTTCAAATAATAACAAGACCATCTCTCACACCACATCATTTTCACAAATGTATAATGTGCAACATTATGTGGATGAAAATGAACCTATCTCCCAATTCCTTTGTTGTGATGGGATTTAGAGTATTACTTGAAAGGACCAAAGTTATGCTATTCTAATCAAGAGTTTTTTAAAATGGATATGAAGTTGAATAGAGATTTGGGGAATATGATATATGCAGTAGAGAAAGGTAATGAGAATGAAACACTTTTAATTAGGGATGCCTATTGTTATGGTAGGTTGAGTTTCTCTCTCTAGGTATCGCAATATGAATTCCATGGTAGCTTGTACAGGTCATGAGAGTAACTCTTGACTTTCTAGTCTTCCTCTACAAGGTATTGAAACATATTTTGAGTGTTGTAGAGGCTTACATGCATGATCATTCCCAGACAAATGCCCAGGCTATGTTCAACCTTGCATACATGAATGAACATGGAGAGGGACTTCCTTTTGATTTTCACTTGGAAAAATGATATTATGATCAAGATGTCTGTGATGCTTGAAGTTTTGAATGTGTGGATTAGAAGTAACTACAAAAATAGTTGTCTAGTAAGATTTGTTTATACTTTTTGTTGATTTACTTCCTACTTGTGAATATGTTACCATGAATGTGACCCACAAATAATATGATTTATTTATGCATATAAAAACATCAAATTATGATTTCAAATATTTTTATGTGTATCATTCCTAAGTGCATGAACTGAAATTATTTGTTTCTCATCATCTTGTTGCAGCTTTTGCTCTTACCCTAGACCGACTACCTAGACTTTATTGACATTGGAAAGGACTTGTTGCTTCACAACTCCCCTTGCTTAATACTAAGTTCCCCAATCCTAATTTTAGAAAAGGGAGGAATGTTAATAATAGCGATCAAGTCCTATAGAAATTTTTGTAACAATATGACTAATAACTGAACTTGTTTCTCATGTCCTAGAAAATATGAAATGCTAGAATGATTTATAGAACACAGAGGTAGGGATTTCAGAGAAATATTGTATTATTTCTTTGATTTCTCTGCGTTCTAAAGCATGTGATGCATTTTCCCCTACCCCTAAAGGTTAAAAAAATTTGAGTTTCCTGGTCATTTTAGTTTTATTTTTTTATCATGAATTATTTGGCAACATGGAAAATATCTAATATTTAAGGTAATTGTTGTTTGAAGGGTAAAGTTGGACCGCCAATGTTTTAGAGCTTCAGAGGACAAAAAGATAAATAAAGTTCTATTTTATCCCCATAGACAACTTCAATCTCCTCAACAAGTAAAATCCATTTTCCCTATTATTGAATATTCTAAATGTTGTAGAATAACCCTGGACACTGTAAATTATACCCTAATCAACAGAAAATTGTTTCATTTTAGATTCTCATATTTTCAATTTAATGTTCCCAATGATGGATTTTACTGTAATAATTTATTCACGTTTTTTTAATTGTATTGTGGTTGCAGTTGATTAAACTCATCAAGGGCAAGTTAAAATATGATGTTGAGGGTTATACTATTATTGATTTTCATTATAATTATGAGTATAGAGATTTTCATATACATGCAGGTTTGAGGGCATTATTCATTTTTCAGTTATCTATTTACCAGTAAGTTATTTCAATTTTCCCCTTTAGTTATTATTATTTATTTTTTTCAAGGAGAAATACATGGATATGTTTTTGGAAAACAACATCCAAAATGGAAAATTTATGGCCATTATTCTCCATTGTGAATATTCATCCATCGGAGCACCTAAGATGTGAGTGGCATTCATATTATTGATTTTATTGTCTTTTATTACTCTTATAATTGATTCAGAGATCTTGTTCCACCATTATTCGATATTATGTTCTTTTAGGTTCTTCATATTTACTAATTATTGATCAATGATAAGGCATTAGTTTTTGTATGAGTAAAGAGTTTGTTTCAACTTTGGTAAAGAAGTTTCATTTAGTTGAAAATGTGAGGAGAGATTTCCTTGTATGTATGTAGGTGTTTAATAGAAAATAAGTTAATGTTTGAAGATTAATTTGAAATAAAAAAGGAAAAGAAAAGAGCAAAAACAAACCTTGTTTATTTTGGATTTTTGTATGTAATAGATAAAGGAGAAAAAAAAAAAAAAAACCCTAAAACAAACCTAGTTTTCTTCTCTTTGTATTTAATAGATATGAAGTATCTATTTTCTGAATAAATATGATATGAAGATGGATCTATGTTATTAAAATAATTATAAGGATGGATTTATATTAGTTTATATTCTTTTTAATTGATATCCAATATTTACAAATATTCCAAAAATAAAAAATTGGAGCTTGAAAATATCAAGCTTAAAATCAATATTCAGATTCTAATTTTATTTTAATTTTAGTAATATTGGAATTATAATGGTATTAGAATTACAAACATAATGTGATAGGCATTGAGATGTCCTCAATTGGATTATTTCATACAAATAAGCATAATACCTTCTTCTTGATTACTAAATTATCATATATTATGTTTTCTCTACTTGTTTCTTTCGGCAGAATGCAATCAAACAAATATGTTAAACAAAGTCAAGCTGAATTTGATAGATTGCCTACTCATTTTCCTTTTGCTAAAGTAGTTGATTCTCTATTTTAAAAATTGTCACTAATTATTTTGATCTAGACTATCTAAAATGTGTGTGTGTGTGTATTTCTACTTATTCATAAAAAAATTTCTCCAAATTATTCTTGATTCAGTTATTAGAAGGGTTTATTGGCATTTTCAAAATCAAAATATTTATTTTTTGATCCCTTCTATCATCTTTAGTAATCATAACAATAGGATTGAATTATGATGTTATCAAGTAGTTATGTTTTTTATCTGTAAGAGGTACATCACCTATTCATATGTACATAAATTTTTTACATGCTTTTTGAGAACTCAGGTTGCTTCCCAGAAATGGTTTGTCAAGTCTGGAAGCTTGAGTAGTATCATGTTTAAAACGGAAAATGTTTATGTGCCAATTAAAAAATACAAAACATTAATGGAGATAACTTGGCCCCTGTCCATTGTATTAATACCAGTGAGAGAAAAAATGAAACCATAGCTTCATAGATAGAGGAGGCCAGAGTGACCTTGTGCTAATTATCATTGTCTTCAAGGGAAATGGGCTAGTGGGAACACTCTCCAACCTTCTTTCTTTGGCATCCCTTATGTATTAGTTATTGAACTTCCTCTAGTGTCTTCATTCATTCTTTTTATATCATTGGTTTCTACATTAATTTTTCGGGGATTTTGAGGAATTACATTCTAGAGGTATGTATATTCATGAAGCCAATATGAGAACTATGCACTGGATTTCTTGGTGGCTCCATCATGTCCAATCTCTTTGTTGAATTGCCTACTCTACAATATTTTTATTTTTAATCATCATAGTAGTTATAATGGCCATTTTTGTCAATTTTTACGATAGTTGTATAAAATTTTCAAGTTCTTCAATGATTTCTTTCACCTCCAAAATTGTATTAGAGAATCCATAGAACATGTGGACTTTGGGTATGTATTTTTGTTAGTATCAAGTTTAAACAATCATCTTTGATGTTATTTTGAGGTGGTTGAGCATATTAACCATGTGAAATTTGTTTCCTTGTTCTAAAAAAACTATGTTCTGCATTGTTTCTGCCAACTAAGCCAGTGAAACCTACAATAATTTACCAAGTTCATAATTTAATTAAAGTTTTAGAATTTAGAATTTATAAGGTTTCAAGGTCTAGTTCTTTGAATGGTGCTAGCTCAATGGAAGAGAACCTTCTTTACAAGTATGTGGTTGGTGGTTCGATTCCATCATGCCCTAATATTCATAGGGAATGGATGCGAATTGAAATGCAATGTTGGATGAAAAAAATGATGCAAAACTTGGTGCAAACATGAATACAAAGTGGGCATAAAAATGACTCAAAATTGAATGTAGCATTAGACACAAAATGGGATGCAAAGGTGGACACAACACATGGCTTAACATAGGATGCAAATTTGGATGCTCAAAAGTGTTTAAAATTGGATGCAAGAAATGGTGTTAAAAATGATGCAGCAAATGATGTTGAATATTGTGTAAAATGGGATGCAAAAAAGTGAGACAAATCAAACATAAAAGTAGATGTAAAAAATGGTCCAAAGAAAAAATTGTAAAAATGGGCACAAAAATGGATGCAAAATTTGGTGTTAAATCAAATTCAACATATGGTGCAAAGATAGACACGAAAGCTCGAGGAAAACTAGATACAAAAATAGGTGCAAAATTAGAACCAAAATTTAGTGTAAGAATAGATGTAAAACGTGGTGTAAGACTAGATGCAAAAATCGACACAAAATAGATGCAAAAGAAGACGCTAAATTGGATGCAAAAGATGATGTAAACTTGATGAAAATGATGGCACAAAAATGGAAGCAAAGAATGAGACAAAATAGGGAAGCAAAATAAGATGAAAAATAATTGCAAAAAAATGACACAAAACTACAAGAAAAACTTGTCATAAAGTCAGATGCAAATCTTGGTACACAATTTGATGCAAAAATTGATGCATAATTAGATGTAAAAAAGGATGCAAAATATAGTGTGAAAAAGGATGCAAAATCAGACGCAAAAAATGACGCTTTAAAAATTGTACAATAGAGCCCAATTTAGCACCATGTTGGTCATCCCAATTGTAAAAAAGATGTCGTAAAATCTAGCATTAAATCTAACACAAAAAATGGTGCAAAACTAGAAGCAAAACATGGAATCAAGCGAGGTGAAATTACTGGTGCAAAATTGGAAGGAAAATCTATCGTCAAACATGGTGCAAAACTAGATTCAAAAAGTGGTGAAAAATTAGACGCAAAAATTGGTGCAAAATTGGAAGGAAAATTTGTGTAAAACATGGTGCAATACTAGATGAAAAAAGTGTTGCAAAATTAGACACAAAACATGGCACAAAACTTGGTACAAAATTGGAAGGAAAAACTGTCGTAAAACATGGTGAAAAATCTAGTGCAAGAAAAGGATGCAAAATTTGGCACAAAAAAGGACGCTTTAAAAAATGTACAATAGAGCTAGATTTAGTGCCAAGCCACTCATCCCAGATGGAAAAAAAATGCACTAAAATCTAGTGCTAAATATGGCACAAATTTCCTATTTTCTTGTAGTATAAGAGTCATAGTATTTGGATCCATGTTAGACAATATCCAACTAATAACATTTGCACATAGGAATGTTAGGTACTTACATGCAACCCTGTGTAACCCCAACTTTTGTACATTGATATAAACCAGTTAGTCTTCCAAATCTTCTTTGAAGGTTCTTGTTGATAAAAATTCATTCACCTTCTGCCATGATATATGTTTTGGTTTCTACAAATAGTTGAGTGTCTCAGTAAACTGGAAAGTAAATTGGTAAACTCTCAACTTCCTCCCTGGTGTTGCTCTTTGTGGTATCTTTTGAAGCATTTCTCTTGGGTGGCATAATAACAGTGACTGATGAAGAGGAATTCTCAACACCTGCAATACCTATGGGAGGAAAAAACACTCATGGTAGATAGAATTTAGCTTCAACAAATCAACTTTCAAGGCAAGATCAAGCACAAAACCAGTGGACTGATGGGGAGGATTGTGCAATTATTGAATTCAAGGGAGGGAGAATGGCTGGCGGAACTACACATTTTGCAGTCTCAACATCTAGTGATGGAACCTGAATCTAGATACTATGCAATTCATAGTTCTGTGTGGGAAAACTAAGGTAGAGATTGTGCATTTCACAATCTCAGTGGCCAAGGGTGAGGGATTGAGCCCTAGAACTGTGAAATCCACATTTGGATTTATTTTTCATTGCATAGTCTTAGGGGCCAAGCTGAGAGATTGAGTCTTAGAGTTGTGCAATGCCCCACTAGACAAGGTGATGTATGGTCAAGGGATGAGCAAATTTGCCCTGTAAGAGTGTGGGAAACAAGTGAATCTGAGTGATAGTGCATGTTAAACCACATATCTAACTGAGTATGAATATATTGGTGTGAAACAAGTGTGGAATATTGACATGCAAAAGGAAAAACAAACATGCAAGAAAAGTCACTGCAGCGGTGACCACTAATAGGCAAAAACAAGAAAACTAATGAAATACTTGTGAAATGTGAATGAAGGACCAAAGAAACACTTGTATAATATAATATACATTAAAATTATAGCAACCATGAAAATAAACAAGAAAAAAATCACTCACAGAAACCAAACAACAAAAAGTGACGAAAAAGTGACAAAAGACGATAAAAGAAAAACTCACTTGGAAAAGCACTGCAAAATCCACCGAAGGCTCCTTTGTTAGGTTGTGTTATATTCTTTCCATGACTAGCCCACATAGTTAAGTAGGGGGTTATAAGGGGGGTGGAGCCCCCCTTCGTTGCGCTGATTATGTAATGGGGGGAGTCACAGCGGGTTTGAGGGGTGTAGGTAACCCCACTCTATGGGGTTCGGGGTAGCGCCCCATAAAATTTTGGTTTTGGATCCTATATTAGGTTTGGTGGACATACCTATGGTTTTGTGCATGTTTTTCACACATGGTTTTAGACGCGATGGTTTTCCATCCATGGTTTTTGACACGATGTTTTTCGGTCCATGGTATTGGATGCTTCGGCATGTATAAATATGTATTGTAACATTAAAAGGAAAATAATGAAAAATCAAGCTGGTAGTCTTGGTTTTGGGATCCAGGGGAAATCTATGTGTATATGTGTTTTATGTGTTATGCTCTCACATTGTTTATTTTTTGTGTTTTAGAATTCTTATGTATTGGTTTGTAGATTTCTGTGGAGTGGTTTCTGAGAGGCTGAATTTGGATATTCCACAGTGTTCATCTTTTCATTAGTCGACGTTTCGAGCCTAGACCAAGACTCATCATCAGGACTGATTTACAGAGAAGAGAAAAGTGTGTGATAAATATGGAGCAGGTGGGCTGTTAAGCTGTTAAGCCGACCAATTGATTATTTAGTAAATATTTTAATCTTATTTTGATTAATTCGTGTAATATTATCATATTATATTTATTGAATGTATTGCTATCTATGTTCTATTTT
>APFE030871588.1:152027-165444 GCA_000404065.3 Pinus taeda
GGAAGCAGTTTGGTTGCAGAGATTATGTTCAAGTATGGGGTTAGTACAGGGAGCTATAAGGATAGACTGTGACAACCAAAGTGCAATTTTCTTGGCAAAAAACCTTGCATATCATTCAAAGATAAAGCACATTGATGTTCATTATCACTTTGTGAGGGATATGATAGAAGACAAAAAGGTTTAGTTGGTAAAGGTGGACACTTTGAAGAATACTGTAAATGCATTGACAAAATCTGTGAGCTCTGAGAAGTTCTCTTGGTGTAGAGAAACAATGGGCATTACAAGGCTGGATAAATGACTAAGCTCTCTTGCGGCTTCCTATGGAAAGAAAACAACAAGTGGGAGAATGTTTGGTTGTGTTATATTCTTTCCATGACTAGCCCATGTAGTTAACCGGGGGGTTAGAAGGGGGTTGGAGCCCCCCCTTTGTTGTGTCGATTGCATAGCGACGGGAGTCACAAGGGGTTTGAGGGGTGTAGGTAACCCCACTCTATGGGGTCTGGGGCAACGGCCTAGAAAATTTTGGTTTTGGACACTATATAAGGTTGGGCGAACATATCTATGGTTTTGTGCATGTTTTTCACACGTGGTTTTGGATGCGATGGTTTCCATCCATGGTTTTGGATGCGATGGTTTTCGGTCCATGGTATTGTATGCTTCAGCATGCATAAATATGTATTGTAACAGTGAAAGGAAAATAACAACAAATCAAGCGAGTGGTCCCAGTTTTTGGATCCAGGGGAAAATATTTGTGTATATGTGTTTTATGTGTTATGCTCTCGCATTGTTTATTTTCTATGTTTTAGAATAAGTATGCAGGTAATTTCTGTATAGGGTCAAAACCTACATCCTTCATCTCCTTGGGAATTTTAGAGATCCAAGATCAAATGTACAAATGAGCTCTAGGGGTGCCAATTACATATATCTATACTGATTAGGGTTTATGATGTGCATGCCTAAAAACAAGGAAAAAGTTACACTTGGCAGAAATTTTAAAAAATAGAAAGTGTGCCACCTTCAGGAAACTAATTAATGAATCCCTATTTTCTAGGGATTCTTTTTTCTTTTCTTTTTTCCCTTTTTCTTTTCTGATTTTTCAGGAACATGTCATGCACATTGCCAAGAAGGATTGCATAATTCCCGACGACTGGGTAACTTCTTGACTTAGAGCATTGTGTAGTTTTTGAGCTCAAGGGATGCTTTGCACAGTTACCATGCCATCCAAAATTGCGCAGTTTTCATGCTCAAGGATGGCCTGAAAAGAAGAATTCCACAATTTCTGGAGGCAAGGTTGGCCTAGCTTCAAAGATTGCATAGTTTTTGGAGGCAAGCTCAACAATGTTGCAAGGTCATGTCAAAAGTTAGCTTGCGTTTGAAATATATCAAGTTGGGATCAATACATCACAAGCTAAGCATGAAAAGATAAGTATTTATCATTGCATAAATACTTGACGATAGTAAAAGATAAGCTCCTGTGGATAGAAGGAAAGATCCAAAATCGAATCATAGGAAAAAATTTGGAGGGTGGTTGTAGGAGCTACAACACTTGGTGACAGACAGGTAGAACTCCAACTCTCTATATGGATGTTGTCTCATGAAAACAAGTCTAGCTCTTTAGGAAGTATTAGTTAGTTCTTTGATGATCATAACTTCTTCACTTAGCTTGTGTTAAAGATATATTTCTTACCATTCTCTTCATTGGCGACACACTTAACCAATCCAAGTCAAACTAAGATATTTTGATTGGGGATAAGGAGTATATAGATACACAAGTAAAATAATTCTTAGAATCTTAGTTTTCATCTCTAGTGTTGATCCACTTCCAACGAGCCTAGAGAGTACCCCGGTGGAGACACTTCAAAAAACACAAGCATTGATCCACTACTAGCAATCTTGGATAGTACCCAAACAGAATTGCTTGCTTCACCTCTATGTGCAGGAAGCCTTTCTCTTCTTTCGCCTTTTATTATATTTTTTTTATTTTCATTTTGTTCAAATAAATATGCATAGGAACTCATTAATTTAATGAGGTGGAAGAGGGATCCCGACTTATCAAGAACATGAGAGGTTGTCCCTTCAAAGAATGATATTTATATACCTCTTAAAAAATTGTTAAAGTTTTCTCCCCTCCTTACTCTACTCGACTTAGTCAACAAGGAGCCAAAAATAAAGGACCAATTAGAGTAGGAGGTAGTAGTTATAGATTCAAGCATCGTGGTTCCACTACCATATTCTCTAAAAAGAACGTATTTTCCATTAGGGTATCATCAACTAAAATATGAAAGATTCACACAAAGAGAGTGAATAAAATGATAACAAAGAATTGATAATAGCACAACTTCCTTGTGAACTTCACCATGCTTGCTTCGGAAACCAAACATGGTATCATGTGGAAGATATCCTACAACTGAAAGAAATGAAAAGAGCGGGGTAGAAATTAAATCAAACAAAACAAAACAAAGCAAAGAAAACAACAAACTACCCCTACTAGACTAACCAAGAATAGGTCAGACCTACGTAAAATGAAACTTTGAGTGTAACCACTAGCACATCGGCTAGCCTATATAAGTAAGGGAATGTACATCAAGAAAGATATTTTAAAATAACAATGAGTAAGAAAGATACAGTGATGCATGTCATAACATTCGAATTTTAAAATGCATGTAGATAAATACACAAGAAAAGCGCAAGCAAGACACTATGTAGTAGCATTATGGTGTTCGAACAGACTGCAACAATATGACACGCAATAGCAATCTCTCAAAATTGTAAATTGGGCAAACATAAAGAATGAATAAAACTTTCATTCTACAATAGAGATTTCCAGGTATGACTCCTCCAATGATTGAGCAATGGGATCATGCAAAACAGGTGGAGGATGCGAAATTTGAGATACATATTGATTTTCAATTTGTGTGGAAGAGTGATGAGGAGTCTTGAAAGATACATCATTGTTATAATCATAATTTTAACTTCCCTCAAGGCTAAAAGAACCTAACATAACAATCATCTCGGGTTAAAGTGCCTCAACATCTTGGGGAAGTTCGAAAACATCAGAAGATAGATAATAAAAAATTGGCAACCTAGAAATATCAATCGTTGAAAAAACAGAGTCATGACCAGATGAACCAATGAAGAGATCATGATAGCCATGATTAAAAATTTCAAGATCAAAAACATATGCATCCTCATGATCCCATGAATCGTAAAGAGGTTAAGATTGAAAACAAGAAATTTCACCTTCCAATTATTCAAAATGATCAGATTATAGATTGAGAAGATAAAGAAGAGAAGATTTTTCCTCTCCACATTTGACTGTAAAAATGACATCCCACAAGTCTTGAGTGTGATTGGAAATAACATCATGAGAAACTTATCCTTTGAAAGATTTAATAGGAATGACAAAATCATAGAATATGTCAAGATAAAGAGAGAGAGGTGTGGAAGGAGAAAGATCAACCTTCATCGCACATTCTTGTTCAAAGATAGACTCTCATACATATTCATTGTAAATGATATCATAGGTTTGTTGCTCAACACTAAATCCATCTGGAAACTGGTTCTCTTGAACATCAATTGAAATAGGTGAACCAAAAAAATCAAAATAAATAGGACCAAAGGATTCAACAGATGGAGGATGAGGATATAACACATCATCACAAACATCAAATTCACGGTCCAAAACAGCAATAAAATTATGAGTATGTGGGGTGCGATAAGATGGTGGTAAATCAACGAATGAACCCTTAAGTTCTCCCACCTCAACCTACAAAAGTGGAGTTGTTAGATGAGGGGAAGACAAAGAGCCACTTGGAACAAAAACTTAATTTGTCATAGATTTACAAGCTCTGTAATCGAGGCATGTTGGGAGACTTTTGCAGAATTGATATTCTTGTGGATTCATCGAAATATGAACAAGAAATTCAAATTTCTCTTTCATTAAATTCCAATCAATATTATCTTCAGAAAATTCAAAAAATTAATGAAAAAATCATGAAAAGCATCAAGAGATTCATCGAGTGCTTTTCACAATCACATGATTTTATTGAAAACATATTTATAATCATACATGTTAAAGGCACAATAAATAACCTTTAAAAGATGCTCAAAAGAGTGAATGGAAGCAACAGGACATGTGTAACACCGTTCCTTTACACACACTTCAAATGTGACAATGAACAACCTACAAGCAAAATCCTCATAATGAATATTGTGTTTAGTGCAAAATTCAAGAAAGAGAGTGATGTGCTCGAGAATAGTTGTGTCACCCTTATCATCAAATTTTAAATTTGACAAGTCATTGATTATTCCGGCTTGAACTTTCAGATTTGCAGTTCTAAAAAAACATGTTGGGAATAAGATTTGGGAAGAAGCCATTGAAGATGCAGAAAGTTCAAATAGACTTCATGGGCCTAGCTTGTCATCTGGCCCTCCTTCTAGTGCTAGAAATGTTGACAATGTTGGACCCGCCAACATTTAGGGGATCTACCCAATATGAAGTCCCAATTAGACCTCACATTGTTTGGTGTAGGAGTCTCATCCGAAATATGACCCGGTTGCTGATGTAGTGGATTTCGATGATGTGCCTTGGCTGTAATAATGTATAGAGTGATGTATGGTGACTTTGGTGGGAACTAAGTGTGACTCTATGGAATGTCAGTGCAATGCATGTAGGTTCTAACACACAAAGGGAAAATAAGTTAGTCCCTTAGAAGCCTATAATAATATGCAGCTTGAAAGGAACACATGATCATAAATACATCATAAGCTAATCTGTGTAATAGTTCACAAGTTAACAATGATGGAATTAAACAATGAAAACAAAATAGTTGATATTCATAAGCATAAGTTAAATAACATACATTGCAAACATAACAAGAATAGTTCTACTATATTCACCATATATGCATGAAAATGTGTCGGCTCTGAGCTTTTATTAAGTGAAATTTCCAATCATACATATACCATTAACTAACCACTAGCCCTAATAGTGGAACATGAAGTCAACACTTGCTCCTCCAAATAAAGATACTCCTTCTATGCTACGAAGAAGCCAATGCTCTCACAAACTCCCAAGCTCCTGATTCTAAGCCTAAGCCTAGCAAAAAACTTGGCTCTCAAAATCCCTTTACATGAGTTATGAGGAACTATTTATAACAAAAGGGGTGATTGTTCACTTCTCCTTATGACTCTTGGACTTCCCTCATGAGTCTTCATCTTATTTACAAAATGACTCATTAATTCATTACATTGTGACTCTTATATTCTAATATTGACACTTGGAATTTCACTTATAAATTAGTTACAAAATAAAATTACAATTTTCTCACACCCATATAAGAAAAAATTGTGTACAGCCAAGTCGGCAACCCAATAAGGCAAACAATTAAGATTGATTTTGGGGAAACTCCAACTCAAGAACTTCTGCTTGATGTTTCTTGGTTACATAGTGGTGCCAAGATTTATATTGTGTGATGACATCCCCAAACAATGTGATGGTTTAAAGATGGAAGTGGGCTCTAGCCTCCATGGCATCTGGTTAGACTAACTTGGAACCAATTTGTGTTTCCTTCTTGAGAAGTAACAACATTGTGTTTATTTCGACAAGGCCACTAATGTAGTTATGCATTTTCTATTTTTTTACTTCAAGGTCTTCCTTCATGGCTACCTGTCTCAAATGTTCCAAGTGATCTCTAATCTCCTTCCTAACTTGATTCTTACGCTTGACATTTGTGAATGATCAGAATGATGGGATCTTGTGTGATTTCACTAAGAAGTCTAGGTTGTTATAAAACATGCATATGAGACCTGGGCGTTGGCAATGAAGGAGGAGAGTTGTTTTTTAATCTGGATAAGAATTTGAACCTTTTCCTTCTCCAACTCTGCCTCTTTCCTTATTTTCTTGCCCAAGTCAAGCAGTGCCCCTTTTTATTGTATTGACCATTCATGCATGGTGGTGATGACAACTTTTACATTCCTGAGAATTTTGAAAAAATATTTACACTTCTGTTGAAAGCCATGCAAGTGGACAACTACCTTATGCACAGTAACAAGCTTCTCATAAATACTTAGCATGGTCTCTCCCAGTGTCAATACTTCACCGAGTATTGCTGCGTTCAGTTCTTATAGATGGACCTATGTGGAATTTGCATTCTATACCTCTGCTCAGAGTTATTCAACCTCTTTCTAGCATCCTACAAGTTCTTTGCTAGTTGTTTGTTCTTGGCCATCAAATACTACATGTTTAACTTTGAAGCACCTGCGAAGGCCAAGTTGGCTACAACAATGGCACCTGGATTTTTTGTGGTGTCTAGCACGATCACTCTTTCTCTAATGAATGCAAGAGATGTGAGTTCATTTTGAAAATGTTTCTTCCTCACTTGTACAATATTTTTCTTAAGCTCATCTTAAGATTATATTTATCCATAATCGAACCATCATCAAGATGAACAATTTCCTCTTCTAGCTTGGAGCTTGCTCTGTAGGAGGATGGGGAAACTAAATGGTGACCTATTTTGTACTTGGCATTAGGTCGACATCTTGGTTTTGAGGCTTTGGTTCCTCCATGTATTGAATTTCAATCATCTCCTCTATCTCTTGAGTGAGCTCTTTGTCCTACATTTATTTCCTCTCCTCCTCTCAATGTCAATTATGTTCTAGCTCTTCAACTTGTCTTCATGCTATTTCTTCTGCTATTACTTCTTCTCTTCTCCTTTCTTCTTCTTCTTTCCTCCTCCTCTCCTTTTCTTCCCTTTGCTTCCATTCTGATTCTTGTATCATCTATTTCCTCTTATTTTTCGTTGATATAGTTGCTCTCATATTGACTAGATCTTATTTCATATTGCAGATTCATTCCCCCCTGGAGTGTGCATAGCCTTCCTCTTTCTCTTCTCACACACTAGGTTGCATAGTTCTATTGGTGATGCATTTGGAGTTCCTTCCTGCAGCAGAGCTACCTGTGAAATTCCTGCAAAACTTATTGGTTCGCAAGACTTGGAGGCATTTTAAAAATTCTTCCACAGTTCCTCCTCCGACTAGTGAAAGGTCTTGCTTAGCCACTGATAATGAATCCCCACATAGTGGTATCTACAAACATTCTAGGGAATTTACATCTTAACGTCTAAATTACTGAATGCAAAAAAAAACTATTACCTTCCCTTCAGTATCTGCGACCTTCGGGTTCTTGATCTTGTACAATCTAATTTGCATAGGAAGAGTAGGCCAAGGTGATTTCTTCTTCCTATGCAAAGTTGTTAACAACCCTGTGGAGAGATGATATGCAACTTCCTGCATGACTAGCTTATCGATGGCATACCTTGGTAAATATGTAGATACTTATGTTTGTCGAACACCTTGAGGAAAATGTCATCCGATGAGGCAAATAAATTTTTTTTGTCTTCGATACTACTTCCGTTTCCCTATGTGACATGCAAGGTGGCTCTTCCTCAATTATCTTCTTATACAATGGAAAGAGGAAGTGATCAATTAGCTTCTCCATTACTCCTCTATGGTTTCACTTTGAAAGAAGTTTGCAATAAACATACATGGCAGGCTCCTGTGGTGTCCAAGTCTAATTCATGCGAGAGAATCTAGCTTTTCTACCCTTAGGGGGACTAAGGGCATTAGATACATGGATCCACAATTGTTGAGCCAACAAATCTGACCATTTGAATGGTTTGCCTTCATCCACAACCTAGTCCACTAAGAAAACCCATAGTTCAAGAAAGGTCTCACTGCTTTGCTGACCGTATACTATACAACATAGGATTATCAAAAGCTAATAGGCCCTCGTGAGAGATCTTGTCTTGTAGGTGTTGTTGGGTGTCTGAAGAAAATTTGTTGGCTCTTTCAGCCAGCCTTTAAAAATCTCCTTGGTGCTCAAGTAATTGGTTTTTTCATAGAAGTACGAATCCATGAGTGATTCTGGCTCAAGAAAATGGTACATGAGATGATAGTCTGCTACCAGAAAAGAAGCAAGCCTTTGTCTGCTAGTATTTCTAAGAGTCATAGTCTTTGAATATGTGTGAGACGATATCCAACTAACAACATATGCACATAGGAATTTTGGGTACCTACATGCAACCATATGTAACCCCGACTTATATACATTGGTATACACCTTTCAATCTTCCAGATCTACTTTGAACATTCCTTTTGAGAAAATTTCATTCACCTTCTACCATGTGATATATGGTTCCTTTTCTACAAACAATTGAGTGTCTAATTACATTGGCAAGTAAATTGGCGTACTCTCAACTTCCTCCTTGATCCTTGTCTCTATGGTATCGTTTGAACCATTTCTCTTGGGTTCCATGATAATAGTGATTGGTGAAGAGAATTTCTCAACCCCTATAATATCCATGGTAGGAAAAAGCACTCATGGCTAACATAAGTTAGCTTTAGCAAATCAACTTTCAAGGCAAGATCAAGCAACAAACCATTTAACTAATGGGGAGGATTGCACAATTCCTCAGTTCAAGGGAGGGAGATTGGCTAGAGGAACTACACCTTGCGTAGTCTCAATAGCTAGTTATACAACCTGAGGCTAGAGACTGTGTAATACACGGTTCTACATAGGAAAACTAAGGTATGGATCGCATATTGCACAGTCTTAGTGGCCAAGGCTGACGAATTGAACACTAGAACTGTGAAATGCATAGTTGGGTCAGCCCACTACTATTCATTACATAGTATTAGAGGCCAAGCGAAGAGTTTTAGCCTCAGAGTTGTGTAATGCCCAGCTTGACAAGGTGATGCATGGTCAAGGGGTGAACAAATATTCTCGGTAAGAATGTGGGAAATAAGAAAATCTGAGTGATAGTGCATGTTAAAGTGATTTTCTGACTATGTATGAATATATTAGTGCAAAACAAGTTGAAATATTAACATGCAAAAGGAAAAACAAATGTGCAAGAAGAGTCAAAATGATGACCACTAATAGGAAAAAAACAAAAAAACTAATGTGACACTTGTGAAAGGCAAATGATGGATAGAAGAAGCACTTGTACAAGCTAATATACATTAAAACACCAACAACCATGAAAAGAAACAAGAAAAACAACACTCACAGAAACCAAATGACAAAAAGTGACAGAAAAGGCGACAAAAGAAAACAAAAGCAAAACTCACCCAAAAAAGCATCGTAAACTCCACAAAAGGCTCCTTAATCTCCTTGGGAATGCCAAAGCTCCAAGATCGAATGTAAAAATGAGTTATAGAGGTTTCCATTATATAAATCTAGACTTATTAGGATTTATGATGTGCATGCCTAAAATCAAGGAAAAAGCAACACTTGGTAGAAAGTTTCAAAAATAATAAGTTTGCCACCTTCAAGAAACTAATTAGTGAATCCTATTTTCTAGGGATGTTATTTTCTTCTTTTTTCTTTCTTTTTCTTCGGGAAAATTGGATGCACCCTGCTAAGAAGGATTGCATGATTCCCGAGGAATGGGAAACTTCTTAACTCAGTGCATTGCACATTTTCTAAGCTCAAGGGATGTTTTTCATAGTTTCCATCAACAAGGATGGGCTGCCATCTAGAATTGTGCAGTTTTCATTCTCAAGGCTAGCTTGCAAAGAATAATTGTATAGTTTTTGGAGGAAAGGTTGGTCTGCTTTCCAAGATTGTGCAGTTTCTAGAGGCGAGCCCAACAATGCTATAAGGTCAAATTAGAAGTTAACTTGTGTTTGAAAGATATCAAGTTGAGATCAATACATCACAAGTAAAGCATGAAAATATAAGTCTTTATCATAGCATGAATACTTGATGACAATAAAATAGAAGCTCCTTTGGACAGAAGGAAGCCTCCAAAATCAAAGCATAGGACGCAGCTGATTTGGGAGGTACACTATAGTCGGTTCATAAGACATTTTGATGTGGAAAAAATTGTCACAGTACTATAGAAGCATTTTTATTGGCCAAAAATGTAACAAGATGTTGGAAATATATCAAATCTTGAACTACTTGTGCCATCACTAGCCATCAAGAGGCAAGGCTTATATACTCATCCATCTACTCCCAGCCAACCTTGGGAATCAATCTCCATGGACTATATGTCTAGCCTCCTTTCCATAAGGCACGGTAATGACTATGTATGTGTGGTTGTGGATTTTCTAAGATGGTTATATTGGCAGCCTACAAAAAGAGTACCACAATAGAGGACAATACCAAACTCTTCTTCAAACAAGTGTGGATACATGTTGGGAGCCCACTGACCATTGTGTCAGATTGGGACAATAGGTTCTTGAGCACATTTTGGTTGAGCATCTGGTCATTATTAGACACCAAGCTCACTATGTCAAATTCATTCCATCCCTACTCTGATGGCCAAACAAAGGTTGTCAATATGATGATAGTGCACATAATATGCATGTTTAACTCCAAGAGTCCATGAACCTGGGATGAGAGTGTTCCCTATGTGCAACACAACTATAATAGAACTCTCCATTGCTCGACTAGACACAATCACATAATACACATGTACAACTTCAAGCATCCATGAACGTGGGATGAGAGCCTTCCCTATGTGCAACATAGCTATAATACAACTCTCCATCACTCGACTGGCCACAATCCCTTTCAAGTGGATTTGGGATTTCAACCATTGTATTTGATTGATGTTTCCATGCCTCATGCGACTACACAAGAAGAGTATACACATGTACAGTCTGACACTGATAAATCAACCAAGTTTATTTAACACATCTAACACATCCTCTAGCAAGTTCATGACATCTTGGATAAAGCCAATTCCAAGTAAAAACAACAACATGATCATCATCAGATGTCACGTAAGTTTCAAATGGGTGACAAAGTTTGGTTGCATTTGCAAAAAGAATGCCTTGTTGAAGCCAATCAAAAATATCTTTCACTCTGATACAGGCCTTATACCATCACCAAGGCTATGGGAGACAACACTTCCAAGCTCAACATTCCCCCATTCCTTGGTTTTCACCCAATTTTCAATGTGGACCATCTTCAGCCATACTTTCCACCATTGTTGGACACATCAGGTATTGCTAAGAAATTGACACCAACAGAGCTCAACCCAGATTACATGGAACAAGCCACGCTTGATCGAATCATGGACACACAGATTAATAACACTCACCAATAGAGGATCTAATTGTATCGAGTTACCAAAGCTTGTCGACTCCTACACTAAGGCAAGTGGCTCACCAAGGACCAATTTCAGTCGAAGTTTCCCCATCTCATGGAGGCACTCAACACAATGGGGACCATTTCTTCCTAAGGGGGGAGGACTAAGCCAGATGGATGTTGGTGGCCAACCACATATTCCACTTGGACCCCCAACATTGATTCTTTCAGTTTCCTTAATTGTAGCACAATTTACTATTTTTGGTATTTTTGGGGTTCCTAAACTTTCGAAGTCATTTTGAGGCCCCAAACAACTTTTTTTTGAAAAACACGCTAAGCCCGAATCCTATGGATAGCAACTTTCTTAGAAAATTGGTTATCCTTGGATAGATATTTCTAACAAGGTATCATGCATGTGTAATGGAGATTAGATGGTTGAATTATGACCTTGGGAAGTTGGTGTTCCAACTAATCCCAATAGAGCCTACAATGTTTTGGCACTTCACCTCTTAGGGTTAGGGTTTTAGATGTTTAGGGTTTCCCATTGTTTCTCAATAATAAAAATGCCTCTAAGCCTTGTGGTAATACAATTCAAAAGGCATGTAGTTGTCACATCTCTTCTCAAAGATAAGCTACCATTGCCCTATCTAGTTTATTTCCATTCTGCATGTAAACAGATTTAGTATTTTGTTATTAATAAATTGAAGTTTAGTTCTTGGTGTAGCTTTGTATTTATGTTTAAGTTTGTATTTCATTTTGTTCCTACATAAATCTGGATTGCTCAGACACCTGCAATTTGTCTGTTAACCACTTACAACACAACTACATAACTCAGATCATCATCCACAAGCTCATCCAACCTATTGACATCAATACACAACTGGCTGACTCCATGGTAGACATCAATGCTAACATGTCAACCTGACATAATGCCAACAATTACATCATGTGGACAATGAAATATTTTATTTATCACTACTAGTCAGTGAAATCTTTTTAACAAATTGAATTGTAATATCAACCAGCCTAGACCCATCTCAAATCTGAATCTATCAAGTGCCGAGAGGGATCAAGTCTAGAGTTAAGATGGATCTAACCTAGTACTAGTGCATTCCTTAATGGATTTCCTCAAGGCTTTAAACTGACTTCATCATAACAAATACTATAGGCTTGTAACGTCTCTGTCAAAGTGGGTTGTAGAGCATCTCTTGGCACAACAATAAATTGAGCGACCATAACAAAGTTGAGATTATTAATGTTGTATAATGTTTTTAATTAAAACTAACTAAATGTGCATATTCATTTTTTATTTTTATTATAGTAGACATTGCTTTTTTATTTAGAAAATATTTTATTTTTATTTTAACAAAGCCACATACACACACTGCCACGATTGTAAAATACACCTTTCGACATACATATTTATAAAAAAATATATGTTATATAAAATTAAAAAGTTTCAAACCTTATATTACACTTTAAAAAAAATACGTCACTGTCAAAGTGGGTTGTAGAGCGTCTCTTGGCGCAACAATAAATTGAGCGACCATAACAAAGTTGAGATTATTAATGTTGTATAATGTTTTTAATTAAAACTAACTAAATGTGCATATTCTTTTTTTATTATTATTATAGTAGACATTGCTTTTTTATTTAGAAAATATTTTATTTTTATTTTAACAAAGGCACATACACACATCACCCCGATTGTAAAATACACCTTTTATATAATAAATAGGAAATAAATTAAATAATTAAGTTCATTTATATTTATTAAGTTTTCAAACCTTTTGATAACATTTTGTGTAGGTTTGTACAAGCTTGGTTTATAAAATCTTTGTGAAACTTAAAGTTTGAATTTCATACTATCTGATTGATCGAAGAAACATTATCTGATTGAGTTGCATAGTTACATAGGTATTGCCGTTAAATTTTCAAAATATTAAAAATTTGAGGATAACATTTACAGTGTATATTTAATTCGCAAGATTTATATTAAAAAATGAGTTGTTTTAGTGTGATTTTTTGGAAAGTTTTTTAGTAGATTTTTTTAGTCTAATTTTTTTAAATTGGGCAGGAATTCATTAAAATCACAAGTTTGATGGTAACCTCTGTAAGAAATCTACAGCGATTCTATAAAGAATACTAAAATTAAACTTCAATGCTCAGGATTACCTCCAACCATTGATGACGCTCCTGCTGCACAGTCCACTTGCTTCTTCACTTCAACAGCACTCCAGTTTCAATCCAAGCAAAATAAAAATCACAGAAAATCTGAAGGCACTTCCAAGCTATGCTCTCTCAGCTAGATGGTGTAAA
>APFE030871597.1:1472-39219 GCA_000404065.3 Pinus taeda
TTGCTAGGTTTGGTGTCCCACAAGCGATCATTACTGACCATGGGCACCATTTTGGAAACGTCATGATGACCGAACTTACAGGCCAGCTTGGTTTGCGCCACGATAGCTCTACTCCTTATTATCCACAAGCCAACGGTCTGGTTGAGTCTATCAACAAAGTTCTGGTTATCATGATCCGACGAATCATTGGTATTCATCGGTCGAATTGGCACAACATGTTATTTCAGCGCTATGGGCATACCGAACCTCAGTGAAAACATCAACAGGGTTCACTCCTTTCCAGCTAATTTATGGCTTGGAAGTTGTGTTGCCCATTGAATGCAAAATATCACTTCAAATGGCTATTGAATTACTCCCAGCTACGTCAAAAGAGGAGAAGTGTTTATTATACTTAGCTAAATTAGATGAGACTCGTCGCGATGCTGCATTGGCAATCGAGACTCATGCGAAACGAATGAAAGCTCAGTATGATAGAAATGTGACCCCTCGAAATTTTTCGGAAGGCAACCTAGTTCTATTATATGATCAAGCCAACGATAAACTAGGTGTTGGAAAATTCGTTCCTATGTGGCATGGGCCCTACATTGTCAAGCGAAAGCTAGCAAAGGGGGCATATGAGCTAGTTGATTTTGACGGGGACTCTTTGGGTAAACTCAAAAATGGAATTTACCTAAAGAGGTATTATGATTAAATGCAAGTTATGGAGAATTTTTTAGGTTAGGTTTCCTTTCTATTTAGGTTTTCTTTCTAGCTGGTGTGTTTATTAGTCTAGATAGTGTGCTTAGCTTAGAGAGTGTGTTTTTGTCATTATTCTGGCTTATCTTGGTTTTACTCTTGATATTTCAGATGTCGATGCCTCTCCAAACGTACATTGGATTCGCTGATGGGGCTTGTCGTAGTACACGGAATATCTCTTCCGCAGCTTGGGTTATCTATTCGCCCTCTGACGAGTTAGTTTCTATGCATGGGGTGAGCCTCGGTCAAACAACAAACAACATTGCAGAATACAGTGCAGTGATTGAGTTATTGTCTGAATCTATTTCATTTGGGATTTGACGTTTGATAGTGAGGTTAGATTCTGAACTCGTTGTATTACAGCTTAATAGAATTTATTCCATTAGAAATCCTGTGTTATTAAGATTGTTTTTGAGAGTGCGTCTCTAGGAATGTGAGTTTGATTACATTGAATATCAGCATATTCCAAGGTCTCTAAATACATTAGCAGATGCAATTGCTTCTCGAGTATTAGACAGACATTTGAGATAATTGTAAATTTAAAAACATTTCATCACACATGTTTAAAAAGATAAGCCGGTAAAATGATATATATATAGATAGAGTGTGTCAAAAAATATACATCGTCCTCGATAATAGGTTGAAAAACACCTTATGATCGGCAAGAATGATAAGTACAAAAAACCAAAATGTTACATGTGTCTACAAAGCGACCATCCAATCACTGGTGGTGCTCCCTATATGACACCACTGCACGGGCTACCCTACATAAGAACCTCCTTAAAGGTCCTGGGACCGCGACGACATAGCGCTGAAGCCTGATAGGAATGTCATCTATGGTCGTCTCTAGTATGTCTGCCATCAGACGCTCTAGATCCTGCTCCAACTCAGCTAGCGTCTCTGCAGCCGCGTCCTGTGGGGCCGGTAGCGGTGCAACTAGATGTCTCCTCTCAAAAGGCTGGAGATCGGCTGGACGTCGTGGGCCTACATCTGCATTTTGAAAATTTTACTGTTAGTTTTGAAACGATGTTTAAAAACAAAAAATATAGATAAATTAAAACACTTGTGAAAAATGAATATACCTCTATCATCCCATTGTTCTCCCTGTGGAAGAACCATGTTCGGATCACCACGAAAATCCATTCCGGCATACGAAAAATCCTGAATAACAAAGACCTGGTTCTCTAACTAGTTAAAGTAACCTGCGGGAAATCGGACGACTTCCGCTCCCTCATCAGGATGCTGGGCCATGACCGCAACCCATCGCATCAACTTCGGCTCCCAAGGAGGCGCAACTCCAACTGTGACCTGCTGTGGGATCAACATAGGAACTCTCTCTAAGGCAAAGCTCACAACCAAAGACCCATATCCAAAAGTTTTTGATTGTCCGTTCTTTTCCCTAGTCAAGTAGCCCTTCATATTGGCCAATACAACATCGCACCAGTTGAAAATGGTGCCTCGGTAGCAATCTATCGCCATCCGCATCTGGGACCCGATGGCAAGGTGTAAAGCGGCTGCGCCGCAGAGTCCAGTAACTGTGAAAGCAATCACCATAAGTTCAGGCCGGGATATGAACTTGATTTCTATCCCCTTCTCCTGGTTCTGATTGTTGCACCACTCTAGCCGGAGGCTAGCAAGGGATTGGCCACCCAGCCTAGTCCCGAATAGAGAAAGGTGCTCACCCCTGTTGGGCAAACCAGTGAGAAAATATATGTCGGAGGCCTCTATCTCGAGCTGGTGGCCTCCAATGTAAAAACACTGATCCTGGATGTTCCATCTCTCGACCAGCCACTCTAAAAATGGCACCTGGGCCCTCATGCCAGGTATGACCCAGTATTTGAAAAGACCGCATGTTCTTAACGCATCAATGGTAGGTTGGTGATTTAGCGCGGCCAAATCAACATCTTTGTGCTCTCTTTCACGCTAATCAAGCATGATGGGCAGTCTACACACCAAGAAATAAGCATTAGAAACCATGAAATCAAAAATTTATGGTTCAATTTGAAGGTTGGGGTTTTGAAATGCGCTTTGCGCGGGGTACGCACCTCGACTTCAGAAACAGAGCGTGGGTACGCACTTGGTCTGAAGGTAGGTTGCGTACCCCGAGCATTTTCCCTTTAAGGGAAATGTTGGGGTACACAGGTTACCCATGGGCTACCTGCGTACCCCGAGGAGCGCATCCCAAAACCCCAAAGCCCCCAAAAAATCAGGACTAAAATTAAAATTCTAAATGGATGAAAATGAAGAGGAGGATGTTGTGGAATACCTGAAAGAGACGGCGCTCGATTCCAACGGTCAGATTCTCCGCAAAGTCCACGGGAAGTTTCTTGCCAAAAGCCCTTTTCTCTCCCTCAACAGTAAAATGGTAAAAATTACATGGTAAAAAGTCTTTTTATAGGTTTTTGGATGAATAAATACTAAATTTGTTTATTTTTCACCATGGAAGGACATTTTTCAATGTATTTTTTCCTATCTTAAACAGGTATGAGTAATGTGTCGTTTTGTGCAGGACAAAGGGATTTTCAGGGAAACCTGTCATTTTTCACGAACCAAACATCAGAGTCATCTTTTAAGCCCTTTTCTGACTCCTAAAAAATGAAAAGATTGCCGAGCGTTTCTTTTACACTCGTTTAAAACGGAATTAAAAGACGGTCCCCTTATAGCCCTTTTCTGACCGTAAAAACAGGAAAAGATTGCCGGGTTTTTGTCGTTTCAAATTCGATACTGGAAAAAAAATGACGTGTCCTTGACCGCTTTTTACTTTTCAGGTCAAAGACACTAATCATGAAAGTACTCCTTGGTCGCAAGATCAAGCGGTTCTCCTAGGTATTATTTTATACTTTTTCAGGCTTAGGAAACACAAATTTACGAAAAAGTCCAATCTGGAGTCTCCTTAAGTTTTTCAGACTCTCTAAAAATGAAAAACGCCGAGTTTATCCTATACTGGACTCGTTAAAATTTCACAGTAAAGGACCTGTTCTATTACAAACAGGAACAGACCACTCCTTCTTAGGGTTTGAATCAAAACTAAGTTGTACTCATCCGAAGGATGAGCTTATAATCAAGCATATGTTATCCTCCTCAAGATTGTAAAAAATAAAGAGGTACTTGCTAGAAATGGTGGGGGAAAAAGAGAGAAGAATGAACCTATTTGATATCCTTTTGTCTTAGAAAAACCTTACTACCACTCTTGAACACGACACTTTTTTCATTCACTTGGGTTGGGAAATCCTTTGCCTCACAGTTGACCAAATCATTGACATTCTTTAGTTGGGTTATGGGAATTAACTATGAGTCATTTGTAACCAAGCCATCTGTTGTGTTGTTATGTGTTCAAGAGGTCTGTAAACAAAACATTCAACTGCAAAATACCTATCATCCATTTTATCATCCTTGAGTCAGTCCTGACAGCAACATTTCTTCAACTTGAACTATGATTTCGTGTTGTGGGCTTGCCTGCGACGGGTCGCTTTCTATCGACATCAGCACATTATCTAGAGAGTTGACTTAGAAATCGTCATTACCTTGGAGTCTGCATGCATCAATGGCAGGTTTCTCGCCTTCGACGTCAGTTTTCATCATTGACTTGCGATCGAAGGATTCCATGAAATGTTCGACACCGACTCATTCATTCACATCTCATGGATTGTGATGGGTACTTTGAGAACCATTGACATTACTGGTGGTCTCTCTCACGCTTGTTAACAGTTTACATCATTGACTGGTAATCAAGTGGTTTCTACCATGTTCGACATCGACTCATTTATTCACATGGCTAGAATCGTACCAATTCGGGAAGTAGAGATGAAGACCCTGGATCTAGTTTCCACCATCCAGGCTGCAAGGAGTTTTGTATTCATTATGTTGTAGACCAATCATAAACAGATGGCTGCGTCCATACTGTGTCTACACGAGTCTATGATTATGATGTATTATGAAATCATTCCTATATCAGAGTAGTTAGTCTGTTAGTTAATGTTTTGATCTGAGTATGGGAATGCCTACCTCAGCGATGATATAATCTTATACATGTATTTTGTGTTGAAAATTGCAGGTTCTGACCAGGCTCTCCACAAGATGATCCTCGAAATGATAAAGTACTTCACCCTTCCTATATGATATAAACACCCTTATCTATTACAGGCTTCGTACTTTAGGGGGCAATCTGTTACACTGAAATTTGTCACCATGACTATCTACAGTTAATATGGCTCCATCAATAGTCATATTATCCTCCTTGTCAAGCATCATACCTCTGCTCTTCATGTCAAACTTCAAAAAGAGAGAAAGTCACTTAAAAACATGTTTATCTCTGGGTACGCAGGTTCTCTCTACCTTGCCTGCGTGTACGCATTCCAAACACACTGTGCCTGCGTACTTGTACACTTTGTAAGCCAAAGGATGGGTGCGTACCCCTGGAAAGGTCAAAAGGCGCGGGTTTCATCTTTAAAAAGTTACTTGTGGTCACTTCTAGAGCCTTCTAGAAGAGTTTTTGACGTGTATTGAGCGCCTCCAGATGGTTCATGCACCCCTATGATAGAGGAGATTATCCCATCAAGAGAGGAGCTACCCCATCCAAAAGAGGGAGTATCCCATTGATGTTGGAACTGAATAACCTCCTCTAGAATACTATAAATACAGGCATTGGGCCAGAGGAGGGGAGATTGAAAGCTGAACATTCCAAAGGGTAAATGCTGCTGAATTAGGACTTCCTTGTAGAAGCTTGTGAGGAGAGATTACCATCCTTTCTTGTTTCATTTGGAAGTGGGTGAGCTTATCAATGTAAAGGAAAACTCTTGCTGGACCCTGGGAGGAACTTGCACAACACCAAGGCTCAGGTTGTATGGTTTCTTTTGTTTCCTATTAATACAAATAAGTCCATTCTTCTCAACAATTTGTTATTAATGAGTTGTTTCATATACTCCTTGGTCTATATGTTGAATATGTTTTATTTTATGGGATATTCAGGTGCTATGTAATCGTTTGATTGTTAGTTAATGCAGGTTTCGAAGTGAAGGAGGAGCTCATCCAGATCAACGAGGCTGGACTACTACAACAACGTTGGACTACAGGTAGGATCTAAAACATTTGATTTCTCGTGTGATAAATGCATGTTTAGAGAAGGATTGCTCTTAATTGTCTTGTTTGTCACTAGAAAGTCTTAGGCTTCTAGGGAGGTTGGTTTTGTCCGCAAGATTAACTCTTTCCGCATGACAGGATAGAACAAGATATAGAGCATTAAAGATCAAGGAACAACCATATGTGATTGTGGAGGGCATATTGTATTGGAAAGATCCTATGGGAATTTTATTTCTATATTTGACAGAAGTTGAATCTACAGAGACAATTAAAGATTATCATGAGAAGTTATGTGGTGGACATTATAGTTGGAAGGCTACTGCACACAAAATCCTCCATGCAGGCTTTTATTGGCCCACCTTATTTGGTGATATATATAAGTTTGTTAGAAGCTGTCAGAAGTGTCAGCTTTTTGCTGAGAAAAAGAGGTTAACTCCCTTGCCATTGATCCCAATCTTCATAGAAGAACCATTCAATGGGGGCTCGACTTTGTTGGAGAAATTAACACACCTTCAAGTGGACAACACAAGTGGGTTCTTACAGCTACTAATTATTTCACCAAGTGGGTATAAGCTATACCTACTAAAAAGGAAAATGACTAGGTGATGATGAAGTTTTTAGAAGAAAACGTTTTCAGCAGATTTGGGTGCCCTGTCAAAATCATCACTAACAATGCTTGATGAAAGGAGAAATTTCCCTAAGGCAATATACCTTTCATTTCCAAAATATTGATCGTGGACCTGTGGACCTGTGGGTTATGGGCCCACGTTTCTATCGGAAGTGTTAATTGGAGCTTTTGCCTTAAAACCGGGACAACAATAGTCAGCACAAATACACATAAATACATTGAAACTTGACCATAAACGCCTAAGGCAGGATCTCAAATAGAATAGATCCGCATCCATAAAATTCTCGGGTCCGTCTCCTCACCTGAGCTCTATCGGCTTCAATCTCCACCGTCCATCTTACTATCCAATCCAACGGCTCACGCTTCATTGCCATATCGCAAACTCGCCTCATTGCATATCGTAGTTTTCCACCATCCGCCAGCACTTGACTTCTGCGAAATGCAATTTGCGATTAAATCTCGACCGTCGATCTGGTTCTCGATCTGACGGTTGATGTATTCCACAATCAACAAACTAACCTGACACTTTATAACCGTTTTATCAAGATCCATTTGATTCGACAGTCCACAATGATGTCGAGTGGATCACTTACGCAATGTTTAATGTCTTTACAGACCCGATGAGAACTATAAGTCCTCAATCTATAAAATTTCGGGTCCAGTTTCGGGATTAACTTCCGCGCTTATTCCAACTCGATATTCGTTAGATCGTCGAACCAATGAGCGGTCCGATCATCCCCGGATCTCAATTGGATTATATTCCAGTTCAAGCATTCATCAGGTCCATCTTTTCAAAAACCATTTAAAGCCCTTAAGTCGCCTGATGAACCACTTTCTTGTTGCAAAACCACTTTCAATGATCCAACGACTCTTCTTCTGCACTTCTTCGCATATGATGGAATCACATCAACACTTAATTAACTCTGCCATTTCTATTCGACACTTCACACAACAATTGACTTGTTTAACTTTGGATTGCCATCGATCCTCACAGTGATCAATGGTCGATCAATCAACCCGTAACATAGAAATTAACTAAACAATGCATATATACACAACATAACTTGAAAAAGAATATGTACACAGATACATGGAATTCGTACACACACGCAGATTTATATTATACAAAACTTGATTACATTCTAGGGTATTTCAGCCTTAGTCACACTTTCCCCTCTCGACTACATTGAATCCACACCCTGTTTACACAAATCTCTATCTTCCGCTCTATCTCTCTCTCCTCACCTCCTTGCACAAACTCTCTTATATAAGAGATTACAAAAGGAAGGGATCGTTTATGATCAATGAAGTTCTCCCACAATCACTCAACAAACCCCTAAATCTCTCTATACGCATACATGGCAGATTAAATTACATTAAATAAGTCTTCTAGAGACTTTATCCATTCCATCATTTTAGCTCTGTTTTAACAGAATTTTTCCTCTAGTTTACACATTTTTCCACGTCTCCTCCTTCTCAGCTTTAGATTCCTCTTTTAATGAAGAGTGCTCAGATGCTCCTGCATCAGACTCTCGAGGCACAAAAATTTATGACCTCCTGGTCATATGCTTCTCCTTAATCCCATAGTAATTCTACCCACTTCCTTAGTGGAACTACCTTCATGATCTTCTGTGAGCTGCAACCAAACCTTTGCAGTAACAGTCTTCTCGGCTACATGATACCTCACTAAGTTTTCTCCTTTGAGCTTAGTCTTTTGGCACCCTTCTGGTTCTCTTCTCTGGAACCAATTGAGCACTCCTTGCTCTAGGTTGCTACAAGTCCCCTCACCTTTTGTTGCCACTATCTATACAACAGTAAAGAGCATAAACTTGCCAAGATTTAGCACAACTGTACCTCCTTCTCTTTCTTCTTGCACTCCTTCTTCTACATGAAATCTCTTTTACACAAGAAAACCTTTCCTTGCTTTGATACCACTTGATGAAAGGAGATATTTCCCTAAGGCCATATCCCTTTAATTTCCAAAATATCAATCATGGACCTGTGGGTTATGGGCCCACATTTCTATAAGAAGTGTTAATTGGCGCTTTTGCCTTAAAATCGGGACAGTAACGGTTAGTGCAAATACATAGAAATATATCGAAACTCGACCATAAACGCCTAAGGCTGGATCTCAAATAGAATAGTTCTGCATCCATAAACTTCTCAGGTCTGTCTCCTCACTCGAGCTCTATTGGCTTCAATCTCTGCCGTCCATCTTACTCTCTGATCCAACGGCTCATGCTTCATCGCCATATCGCAAATTCGCCTCATCGCATATCGCAGTTTTCCACCATCTGCCATCACTTGACCTCTGCGAAATGTGATTTGCAATTAAATCTCGACAGTCGATATCATTCTCGATCCAACGGTTGATGTCTTCCCCGATCAACAAACTAACCCGATGCTTTATAACTCTTTGATCAAGATCCATTTGATTCGATGGTCCACAACGATATCGAGTGGATCGCTTACGTGACGTTTAACGTCTTTACAGACCCGATGAGAACTATAAGTCCTCAATCTATAAAAGTTTGGGTCTGGTTTCAGGATTAACTTTCGTGCTTATTACAACTCGATATCCGTCTGATCATCCAACCAATGAACGGTCTGATCATCCCTGGATCTCAACTGGATTATATTCCAGTTCAAGAATTCATCGGGTCCGTCTTTTGAAAAACCATTTAAAGATTTTAGGCTGCCCGATGAACCACTTTCCTATTGCAAAACTTCTTTCAATGATCCGACGACTCTTCTTCTGCACTTCTTCGCATATGATGGAATCACATCAACACTTAATTAAATCTACCATTTCTATTCGACACTTCACACAACAATTGACTTGTTTAACTTTGGATCACCATCAATCCTCATAGTGATCGATGGTCGATCAATCAACCCGTAACACATAAATTAACTCAACAACACATAGATACAAAACATAACTTGAAAAAGCATACATACACAAATACACGAAATTTGTACACGCACGCAGATCTATATTATACAAAACTTGATTACATTCTAAGGCATTTCATCCTTAGTCACACTTTCCCGTCTCGACTACATTGAATCCACACCCTGTTTACACAAATCTCTATTTGTTGCTCTATCTCTCTCTCCTCACCTCCTTACACAAGAGATTACAAAAGGAAGGGATCATTTACGATCCATGAAGTTCTCCCATAATCACTCAAAAACCCCCTAAATCTCTCTATACACATACATGGCAGATTAAATTACATTAAATAAGTCTTTTAGAGAATTTATCCCTTCCATCATTTTAGCTTTGTTTTAACAGAAATTGTCCCCTGGTTTGCACGTTTGTTCACGTCTCCTCCTTCTTGGCTTTGGATTCCTATTTTAATGAAGAGTGCTCGAATGCTCCTGTATCAATGCTCAAATGTTCAGTTCAATTAAATTTGTTGCTTTTTGTCAGAAGTATAATGTCATTTTATCTCATTCAACAACTTATCATCCTCAGGGAAATGGATTGGCTGAATTCACTAACAAAACATTGATGAAAATTCTTAAGAAAACTATTGCAAAGAATCAGAAAGACTGGGATTCGAAATTAAAGTTTGCTCTTTGGGATGTCTGAGTGACTACGAAAATATCTACAGGAAAACCACCTTTTGAGTTAGTGTACGGAACTCAAGCTCTGTTTCCTAGTCATCTTGCGAAGCCTATGATTGCAATGATTCAGGAGGCAAAAGAAGAACCCGATGCTCTAATAAGAAGGATACATAAGGTAGTGGAGTTGAGTGAACACAGAGATAAGGTAAGAGATAATTTGATTGTGTATCAATAAAAAATGAAGGGTATTTTTTACAGAAAAGCTAAATAAATTGATTTTAAAGCTGGAGACCTTGTGTTAAGGTGGGATACTAGAAGAGAAGATACGGGAAAATATGGGAAGTTTGATCCTCTCTGGTATGGCCCATTCCAGATTATAGAAGTAAGGGAAAATAATACATTCTTCCTAAAGAATCTTGATGGTGAAACTTTGCAGTTGTCTGTCAATGGGTAGTACCTCAAACATTATTTCCAATTCTGAAGCACAAGCATACTGTCATTGTACAATTTCCATAGAATTAATTTGGCAAAGCAATATATGACTCCATGCCCGAGGTGAAGGCACTAATCTACAGTTCTTAGTGCTTCCATGGAAAAAGCACTATCCCCAGGTGGAGCCAGATGTTGTAGCATCCATCGTCATTTGAATTTCATTTTCAATATTATCACAAAAAAATAAAAAATAAAATCAAATATTGTGTTTAAAAATCAAAAGAGAGTTTGAAAGTCCAAAAAAAATGATTTATTTTATGACGACATTCAAATTCGATATAAGGTGGGTCCCCGACCAAAGTATTAAATTTTGAGCGGTATCATGAGATATAAGCAAGCAAGGGCTGAAGAGGCGGGTAAAGTGCTCTACGGGGGAACAACGAACACGAGCTATAACTCAGGGTCAACCCCCGTAGTTGACCATGACGTCAAGGTATTTGACTAAGATCTACGGCATGAGATCGTTGTGGGGGTTCAAGCCTGATGAACTTCCCGTACACTCCCTACCCCCGCAGCGGGCCACCCCAATCGTTTAAATCCATCTCATCTCCTCCACGTCATCCACCCTCATTCATTATCGTCCACCTCACCCACCATACCCCGTCACCTCATCTGCCACTCCATTAATTAGTTACATTAATTACAAGATTTCCCTCCGTTTTGATTATCATATATACAAAAGAAAAGTAAAACCCTGTTGCATTAGTATTTTGTTTTTAGTACTAAGCAACCTTGCATCGAGTTCAGCAGTCTGAGTTAGCAACCGTCCCGACAATTGTCATCAACAACTGTCATCTACAGACACCATGGCCAAACAAGTAAGTTCTTCCTCAGTCATCCATATCCCATTAATGGATTTCGAACGTGATATTTCTGATACCCTCTGCACGATTAAGCATCTTTCGCTGTATCAAGAGGTCATTTTGAACCATAAAAAGTCTCCTATATTCATGGCAATGGTTAGGTAAGGTGTTTTAGTTGCTTTTGTCACCAGAACTCATTTATTCCTTGAATTTATTCAATGGCTAGCCTCAACAATGTACCCCAAGAAGTGTTTTGTAATGAATTAGTTAGGGGAGAGTGTTTTTCAAGTAACCTCACAATTAATACATCAAGCTTTGAATTAACCTGTATCTGGAACTTACACCACCTTTACTAAAGAGTCTCTAGTTTCATATTATGATAACATGTCTCCTCATGAACTTTCTCATGTTACCTCTTTCTTGGCTCCTAAATCTGGTCAATTCTCCCTAGATGGGAATCTCTTCTCTTTAGAAATATTTTTAGTTGATATAAGACCTGTTTTGTAAGTAATTTCTAAGATTCAAGGAAAACAAGACTCCAAGCAGGTTGATAAAGTGGTGCTGGGATTTTTCTCTTTAATGATGAAGCCAAAGATAACACTAGAATTCCAGCATTCTTGGTAGATGCTATCAATACCCAGTTTATGACTTTACCTCTCACTGGGTCCTTCAATTTTCCTTCAGTTATTACTTATTTATTTTTGTACTAGAATGTTGAACATTTTTCAGATTTGGGACTAAATCTTGTTGAAATCAATAAAAAGAAGTAGTCAGTGGTATTCTAGATAGACCTGATAAGGGATGATCCAGGAGATAGTGGTTTATTTGAGTTCACTTCTTTATTCCTTCCAATGGCTTATAAAATCTTGAATGGAACCTTGCCCCCAACTTTTCTTCCTAAAGCTCAGGAATTTCTTCAATTGAGTAAGGATGTGAAATGTGGAGATTGGTTCATCTTTGAAGAGCATGTAGAGATTAGGCTTTATGGAGCCACTGTCAATCCTTACAGGTTACCAAAATTTGTGCCAATGAGGCTTTTTTCTCTTGAATTTACGAGGCAGAGCTTGAATGTAGATCAAGTTCATTTTGTTCCTATGAAGAAAGGTTATTTCTTTAAGTTTCCTAAAGTAGTGGGACCCTTTATTGTGAACACTAGATAGGTTTCCCAAGAGGTCGATAAATTATTGAATGTTATGTGTCTTTTACAGGTGGTTGAGTGGGCTTATGACCCTCATCAAATTATTTCAAAGAGAAGGCTAGAGAATGGATATTCAGCCTTTGTACATGAAAGTAGACCTGAAACAAAGAAATTGGCAAATGGAGGTTTGCAAAACACTCAGGGGATAGAGATTGAAACCCCTAGTGTCATAGAAAAAGGTGTCAAGAGGGTTAGAGAAGAAGCCATTGATTTAGATGAGGAAGAATCTGAAGTAGAAAAAGGACTAAGATTATGCATGCAATGTATTCAACACAACCTGGTTTGGTGATTCAATTAAGAGAAACAGAAGGAGCCCCAGCTTCTCCATCTTCTAGAGAACATGTTCATGATTAGGTTCCTTTAATTCAAAGTATGTTTGCTCAAATAACTAAGAGAAACTAGAAGGTGAAGCTAAATATGGAGGCTCAAGCTAAGTCTCAAGTTGCTCCTGAAAAAACTAGATTGCTATCTGCTATGGATTTGGAGAGGAGCCAACTTGCTTTTTCTCATCCTACTGAAATATTAGTGGTGTCCACTAGTAATTTCAAGACTATGAATTTAACTATTGACACTCACAAGCTTCCAATGCTTGACAAGATCAATTTACACATGCAAACTGGGCAATTGATCGTAAATTATTTACGTAATACAAATGCAGTAGTTGTCAAGGTAGAAAAAATGCTAAATAAGGTAATTCAACAATTAAAGTTGGAAAAAGCCAACTCCAGAGCTTTGAATGCTCGGGTGGATGAGCTAAAGAAAATTATAATTAAAATAGGTGTCAATCTTCATGACCAACCTGCTATTCAGAAATTATTGTAATCTGCTAAGTCAAAGATTGGGGTTTTGAAAAAGAAGTTGAATCTACCTACATGTGAGCATCCCATTGCTGCAGGGATAGATGAAGTGGAAAATAAAAAGGAAAATCTCCTACATGATGTGTTGCAGAAAACTGAAGAAGTTTCTTTACTTAAAGAATATTTGGACAAGCTGCAATGACATGTAGACACTCATGTTTGTACAATAGTAATGCCAGCCAACACAAATGATGCAGAAGCACATGTTTTACGGTTGGGAACTGAGCTTAAAATGGCTGAGCATGATGTAAAGAAAGCCCAAAGAGAATTGGAAACAACTTGCAAGCTGTTGAATTTGAGTGAAGAAGAAGCAAGAAGGGAGAAAGAAAATGCAAAGAAGTACAGGGAAGATCTTCTAAGGGCTGAAAATGAAATCAAAAGGCTAAAGGAAAAAATGAAGGGTAATATGTCCTCAGTTTAAGCCAGGGAAATCCTATGGGATGAAGTCATTGAGGTTATAAAGGGCATTTGGGAATTTCTTGTTATAATATTTGAAGAGAAAACACTAGTCCGAGACATGGAAGAGGTGGTCACGAAAAATAAACCAAAAGTTTTAGATAGATCAAAGTTTTCAAAAAGGATGATAGATTTCATTAATTCTAAATCTACTATGGAATTGAAGGAGCATGACATGCAAGACAAAACATTATGTGCAATAGATTTCAATAAGATGATTGTCAGAAATATTTATAGGCATATTGTTGAGAAGAAGATAAATGAGATGAAGGAAGCAACTTCCAAGTTTAACATCATGTTTGATAAAAGAGTCAGAGCTGGACTTCCCTCTTGCTGGGATCTATAAGGAAACTTGTTGCCATGGAAGACATATGAGACTTTGCTAGTTGAGGCAAAGAGCAAAGTTGATAACAATCATGAAAAGACAACAGTATTAAAGGGATCCACCATTGTGAACTACCTTAACAAATATTTTAAGTTCCTTTGGGTGGTGAAGACTTTTTTACAGATAAGCCTACTTATATAGTAGGATTACAACTTGCAGAATAACACTTGACAAGTTAGAGGAAGCACCAAATTCAAATGTACCATTATGGAGGAAATGCAAAGAATGGATGATAGAGAAAACAAAAGATGCATCAGTAGGACCATCTACCCAAGCCACAGATTCAAACAGTGAGCAACAATCACCAATCATACTTTAATTTCTATTACTTCATGTTATCTTATTTCTTGAGAAAAATGAGGTGTCTTTTACCCTCTAATGTAATATTCTGTAATGACTTTTACTTTAGACAGTTAGAAGGTAGTTAAGTAGTTTGATAGTTTTGGTAGTTATCAACTGTCCCATGATGTATAGAAAGAGGAAAAATTATAGAAAAAAGGTCCGAATTTTGAAGAACCTAAAGACTATGCTATCGTATACTTGATAAATTGATGATTAATGAAAGAATCAAGAGTTTTCCACACAGTGTTGGGTATGATTTTGTTATTTCTCTGTTATGTGTCATTATGTTTCTTCCTTTCTTTAAATATGGTAATGAAGCTACAGGTCTTTGTTTACTAATGTGAATAAAGTTAAAATTTCATAAAAGAGCGCTTCCATATTTAAAGCTCCTACCTCTGTATTTCTTCTAAGTTACAGATAATAGTTCCTGTCAAATACAACATATTATCTTTAATTTCTCAAGGCATTCTTCACACATCATTTATATCTAGCATCACATGGCATTTCGATATTTTCATATCAGCTAAATATTAAGGGTTAAAATTTAGGTCATTCAACTCCTTCACGTGAAGATACATTATACAAATAAGTGAAATGCATAATAAAATTTAATGTCTTAAGCACAATTTCTCTACAACCAAGAAATTGGTTTCTTAAGGGACAACAATGCCCTTGATATTTGTTACCAAAGAAGATCTTTCTGTTTTCAATGCTCCTCAAAATCAATAAGAGTGGTGACCTCTTCTTTAATTAATGCCTCTGATCACCCATATATGATGGATTCCTATTGTATTTCCTCCATCTTTTTTTCTAGTTTGTGATTTTCCTCCAAAAAGTTATTGAATTTTGTTTTGTTCTAGTGTTTAAGGTGCCATTTAATGTATTTAAGTTTCTGTATGACCTTGTACATTAATGTACCTTCCAATGTTGCCTATTCATCCCACCATTGCTTTATGTTAGCTTGAAAGTCTAGATGTTGTAGCCAAAACTTCTCTAAGTGAAAGGGGCATGTTATGAGGTTAAGAATTTATGTTAATACTTAGACATATAGGCCAATGGTTTGAGCCATGACTTGAGATTATGGATGTTTCTAAGAAAATATCTCATGTCATAATGGATTCCATGATTAAGAAATGATCTAGTTTAGAAGCCACTTGTTGTGCTCCTCCTTATCTACTATTACAATTGAAAGTTCCATTATAGTTTCAAGATCGACTAGGTGAGAAGACACCATTGTTTCCTAGAACAAGATGGAATTTCCATCAAGTCTTCTTGTTTCTCTTTACTTTTCTTCTAGGGTTTTTATGAGGTTGAAATATCTGCCAAGGATATAGGGAGAAGGAGAGGGGGGATTGTAGGTGCTTCCAATGGGTTGGAGGTAGAGGGATTTGTCCTTGTGTGAGGGAAATTCATAAACATTGGACATATATCAGGTCTTGGTTGAGCCAATGAGCTGAAAGTGGATGGTGAGAATTTGAAAGGAGGAAAACATGTTAAGAATGAGAATTTCCCGAGGATTCCATATAATGGAAAGGTCGCTTGATTGTCCCTGAGCATTCATAGCAATCACTCTGTAGTCTCTTCCCCATTTTCTTGTTAGAATGGTGATTACATCACTTGAAGTTTTGGTTTCCTGAATCATCATGACTATGGGGTTTTCAAAGTATATTTTTTCTTTAAGGAGCCTTTGTTTTCCTTTGCAATTGAGGCCTCTCATCTTCCAAGAGATAATTTTCATGTCAGGGGTATTTTGGAAGTGGGGAAACCTATAAAATCATTTTGATTAATCCTAAGTTTACTAACATATCTCATAATTATTCGAGGAATTGTTGATTACTTTCTTGTCTTTTTTTTTTTTTTTTTTTCTACCCTATGGGGTTTAACGAGGTCCTTCATTGACTAGGATTGAACTCCTAACGAGCATGTGTTAGATTTCCCTGATGCCAATTTTAAGGGAAAATGGAGAGATTTGAAATATGCTCGGCCTAGTACCTTGAATTGATGTTTTAGGAGAGTATGCGGGTCTTTTCCTTTCTAGGCTTTGGTGATTTATAGAAGGTCAAGAAAATCTAAATCCATATCCTCATTAAAATATAAGGATTGATCTGTGCCACCTTATAAGGTAGCTCGATGCAAGCGATGGGAGATAGGGGCACGGAAGAAGAGAGCGACGACTAAGGAAGGCAAAGGCAGATTGTAATCTTTAATAATGATTTTAGGGGATGACGAGGTCAAGGGAGGGTCGGGAGACTCCACGGAGGAGAGTGATTCAAAGTGGTTATTAGTGGAAGGTTTCATCCATGAGGCATTGGGCTGTTAGGGAGGGATTTTAGGGCCATTTCACTTGCCTCCATCTTTTATGAATCCATCATCATCAAGAGAAGAGATAAGATCATGGTTAGCAATTACAACTAAAAGAGGGAAGTTACAGTAAAGATGGCCATATTTGTGGCCCCTTTGAAAATGAAAGGGGATATGCTCGTAATCCTGGGTTTGCTTCCAAAGTTCATCCTAGTAATAAATATCTATGGATTATGGGAGTGGCTTAGAGCTATTCATGTAAAAATATATATAGGCATAAGAAATATACCTAGCTTGTTTTGTTTCTTTTGAAGCTTTGGCAAAATGGCCAAGGGAGTTGCCAATACTAGCTAGAATATCATCGTCTTATAATTCCTACGACAATGAATACATCCTAATCCAGACTAGAGTTGCTATGAAATCTTCCTTATCAAGTATAAACATTTCCATCTAAAAGCAAAAATATAACCCAATTGAGAGGAAAAAGTGTGGGACATTTTCAAAGGCTCGAGTTTTATATTCAATATTGGTGAATACTATAATGAAAAAACCTTTGCTCCAAATTATAATTTAATCTTCGCCATTGGAATTCCATTTTAATTGGATCCAATGGGAGATTACTTTCTCTGAAGGACAAATGCCAAGAAATTTTTTGATTGGGGTGTGATCTCGCATGTATTGGATATATTTTCTTTGATATGACTAGATTTAACTTTGAATTTAAAGTCTACTACTACTTTACAAAGGCAACTCCCGAACATTCATTTTTCTGACTTGGTATTGGGATGCACAAAATTTTGTTGTTCCCCATTAGGGTTTTGGCAAAAAACATTGAGGTTAGAAACAAAAGGTTATCCAGAATGATTATATCCTATTGGAATCATGTTATAGAAAGGAGATTTGCTCTCTCCACTTACATTAGCCATAAGAAAAGCGGTTAGAGAGCCAACAAAAACACATTTATTAATGTTGAGTTGCATAACCAAATTTTACAAACCAATCTCATGTTATTTGTGAGTGAAACTTCTATAATAATTCATAAATATACTTAATTAAAATATAATATTATAAAAAAATTACATTTATTATTTTTTTATCAAATTTATTTAAATTGTGATGGGTAACAATGGGTGTCATACATAAATTAGATTAAATGTCATTTTCATGTATGACTCTTTTGTAAGAGTTTTTCTTATTATTCCTAATCAAATATAAAAAAATTATTGGTTAAAAGATAGTGTTTATGGGAAATGAACATATTAATGATCCCAAATGCACAAATATCTTGTAAAAATAAAAAATGTATCTATGTGAAATTATCATTTGACAAATGAAAATGTATCTTGAAATATATCAATATATCAATGAAATAATTAAATAAAATCTTACATAAGTAATTATATTATAATATATATATAATAAAAAATAAATATTAAAAATGAAAATTTTAATATATTTGATTATAGAGAACATATTTTTTAGGCGTTCTTTAATTATTATCTTTGTCGCAAGGCAAGAAATAACCTATTCAATATGATTACAAATTAAATTGGCAATTTGTAAAGTATATTTTTTTTTTCTCTGTAACGTCTAATTCTATTAACTGGTAAACAAAATATTTTTACATAAGGTGGCACCTGCAAGGGAAGGAGCCTGCAAGCCTTTCACATTACAAAACTACCCCATTACTGTAAAAGCTGGGGAGATTCAAAAACATATAGCCAATTCTGGCTTTACAAGCATATCGAGAGAGATAGAACAGAAAGATAAGCACAGAAACAGAGTTGAGAACCCGGGTCCATGAACTAAACATACGCCGCAGCGAGGAGAGACCCAAAACTAGGCAGTGCTTCTGGAGCATCCACGAGAGAGCCAAAAAGAACGAACCAAAGTGCCAATTATTCATTTGTCCCCTCGTCCCACTGTGTCTCCTCGGCCTTCAGACACGCGTCGTCCTGACTGAGCAGTTCTTTGTCACCCAACACGTTGCCCTCCTGCATCTTGTCGGTGGTTCTAGCATCGGTTTCAATTGCAAAATTATCACATTCAACCAGGGGAGGGATTAAGGGTGGCGAATCGACTTGGATAACCGGTTCAGTCTCCCTTTTAACATCCATGGAGTTCTTGGCAGAGGAGCGCTCACTACTGTGAGAGGAATTGGGGTTAATGCATGAGAGAGGAGCGACCTGGTTAACTTCTTCAGACATGAGGATGGTAATCTGGGCTGAAATCAGAGGGCGATTCAGGTTACTTTGGAATTTAAAGTGAGTGGACTGAAAGGCACTGTTGGGAATCGGATGGCGAGAAGGATTGCTGGGAGGAGGATCCTCAAGGGAGGAAGAGAGGTTAATAGTTGTGAGCAGTGGGTTGGGCTAAGGGCGAGCGGAGGGACACTTACTGCTGCCAGGTCGTTCACCTGAGCGGGTGCGTTTCCCTGGTCGCTTCATTGTGCTAACAATCACCGAAAACCCAACAGAGCAGATACTAAACCCAGAATAATGCCTCAGATGAACCGTAGGCTGGAGAGATTGAACGGAGGAAGCACAAAACTAAGAGACATAGCAAATGTAACTAATGTTACAGTGAAGAAACCACTTACCCCAGGCCACCGAAGGATTTCCGATGTGCAGCACGCAGGTAGAATGAAGGTGGTGCAACTTCAAGCCTGAACAGGCTCGGATTTCACCTCTGAAACTGGACTCCTTCTCACCTTCGCATTCTGTCCTCAGAACAAACTGAACAACATACTCCTGAACCGACGAAGTGAAAATATCACCGGGAGACTCCATGTAACCAACAGCGGGCGGCTTCAGGCTTTGGCCTTCATTAATGGCGCCGGCCTGCTTTGGCATATGGCCATAAAAACATTCCTCCCTCCACCATATGAGACATGGGGCTCCACGCTGCGGAGCAGGTGGCAGTACGAGGGATGGTTAAGTTGCATGAATGCCATTTATGGCAAGAGGATCACCCGGATCCGGGAAATTTGTAAAGTATATTTTATAAAACAAAGATAATTTATTTTTAAAGTTTTTTTAATTCTATTTATTTAAAGTCTGATTGGCTAACAAGGCTAGACTCTTATTGTGAAATCATAGTTGAAGTATAATTGTATTCAATTCATTCTGCATAACTGTGTTCAATTCATTCCGCTGCTAGCATTCTTTTTTTTAGTATGATGTTCTACTACACTGATCTCATCAATCACCTGTAGAGGATTTGAATCATTCCACATAGCACGTCATAGTCATCTAACGTTGTTGTACAACCTCCCAATTTTGGCTGGAACACATGTGCATCAAAGCTGCCAAGCTAAACTATCCAAGTTGCAACAACTATTCTAGTCCCAATCAGTCCATGTTGTCTATCGGGCAAAGCAGCCATTGAAAAGCAAAGCCTGTATTTTAATGGTAAAAAAAATCACTTGCCAACACCATTAAAGATAATGTGACCATAACAGGATTGATGGATCTTGTGCATGATGTGACTGAACATACCATATGTATCCAATTCACTGTCACATATATATGATTAACTTTGTACGAATATCTACATTATTTCACTCCCTAATGAGTCCATGTTGTCTATCGACCAAAGCAGCCATTGAAAAGCATAAGAAAAAATTACAAAACATAAGAAAAATGCAGGCTCCCTTTTTATATTCCCTTTTTCTTTCTTATGTTTTTGACATGTTATATATATATAATTATAATTTGATGTAAGTATTATATTTTTAAATGTTTGTTAATTAAATTTAAATTTGAAGTTTTAATTAGTCTTTAGTGTAGCTCAATTGATATTGGCCTTGTAAATGAAATACTATGTAGGAGGAGGTTTGTTCTTCAAATCCCTCTATTATTTTACTTTGTGCATTGAGAGAACTCACTTGTTGATTCTTCTAAATACAATAAATAAATAAGTATGAAATTCAAATTGCTATTATTTTAATTTAAATGCTATAATTTATAGTTATTATATATATAATATATTATTTTAATTATATTAAACCTTTCATATACACATATTATATAATTACCTTTTTTCCTTTTAAAAATTATTTTAATTTTAAAATATCATATCAATAAATATTATATATATATATATATATATATATATATATATATATATATAATATAATATATATATATATATAATTTTTAGATGATTATCAACCAAATTGAAATATAAACCTACAAAATATCGTGATTAAGAATAGAAAACGTCATCACTAAAAATAATAATGTAATATGCATATTATGAATTTTTTTCCAAAAAAATATATAAAGAAAAATTTGAATATCTCAACTAATGTATCACAACCTAATATAAAGATGAAAGTATAACTAATGTATCACAACCTAATATAAAGATGAAAGTATAATAGTGTATAGTGGAAAGGGTTTGGATGAACATATAAATTTCAATTATTAACTAGTATCTATATAAATTAATTGGTTGTTAAACACTCATTGCCATTAATATACGATAAACATCAAAACTTTTACTTCATGATACATCTCATGTTGCTAAAATAAATAAAAAAATTTAATCAAATTATAACTTTATTATTATTCTTATTATTATAAAACAATTAATATATATGTTTGTTGACTCTCTCTCTCTCACACACATATAAACATGTAACAAGATTCTTAACTACGAAGATTCAATTCTTCTCTACATGGAGACTCTTAATCTGTAAATAGGCTTTGTTACAATATAATGGGCCATTACCATGGCTTATTGGTACCACATCCCCCAAAAAACTATAACTCGTTTCATATGACACTTGTTCATGTGGCATTTTTTAATTAATAAATTTAATTAAGAGAGAAAAAAGACCATAACTACTTTGGAGATAAATCTCAACCTTTCATTTGTGAATACTGCTAACAATATTTTATAATATTCCATGCAAGCAATCCCAACTGTCCACCTAATAAATATTGATAATTAAATTAAAATTATGGAAGACCTATTCCAAAATTAACACTGTAGATATGACAGGGAGTTATTATTGTAATAATTTTTTTATAATTTTTTCGAGAACATTAATTCATCTTGGTACTTGATACATATAGGCTTAAAATGGATTCTCTCCCTCTCTCTCTGTGTATATATGCATGTGTGTGTGTGTGTGTGTGGAAAAAGACTATCTTTTATTAACAAAAGTAGTTACATATTGTGTAGATTTATGAACTCATGTTGCAGGAACACAAAAAGGGAATGCCTAGATGGGAAAGGAGATGCAAGAAGCATCACAACGTAGCCAAAACTATGAGAGACCAGATACACAAAATGGAAACCAAAAAACTAGAGAAAGTCTGCTGACTTCGAAAAATCTATTTATAACAAACTAACATGTTGCTAAAGAAACATGCCATAGACCGAGAAACAAAACAACCCTTTTGCTAAGAGCCAAAAAAGTATAAAAAAAACTCCTTAAAACCTAAAGCTTCCATGCCCATTGGAAATTCCATCGACAATAGATGAATAGAAGAAAACACATAGGGGAGTAGATCTCCCACACTTGGAGAGGACATTTTCCTCCATGTTTTGCTCACAGAAGATATGAGAGAAACAAATGCTTCTAAAAGAAATCAATAGAGCATGAATTTGTTACTTCTAGTGGTGAAGTTCAGGCGAACCAGAGTTGAAAGGTCTCGAGCCCATTCAATAACAAATTTTGAGTCTCCAACAAAAACAAGCTTCTCCACCGACAACCAATTTTCACACTACAATAGACTCCATAGCGCAAGCAATTCAACCCTATTGTTGGAGACTTACACTCGCACCAGTAGAAATGAAAGGAAAGGATGGGATTTACGAATAATAGTGCTCCACACCTGCAAATCCCTACAAAGGATGTGCCATCAAAAAATGCCACCGACAAAGACTAATCAATCTTCTTATAAAGACAAAAAATTGCCAATAGGTTTAGGCCTCCAAGGCCCGATCTCCTAGAAGTAAGCCATAATCCTCAAGCTAACAATCCTCACATAAGGGACCACATGTTCAAAACTTTAGGCATTTCTACACCTCCATATTCCGTAATAGATATAAAAGGGAAGAGACCTGTACTATTTTTTCCCAGTGTACCATTGTTGTAGGTTCACTCTAATTGAAGTTCTATCCAACTCAACTTGTAGATTGAGCATCCTAATGACCTCATTCGAGATTGAAACTGCAAGATCGCAGGAAAGGAAAAGGTGAGCTACCACTTCATTCTCCCTACCACATAAAGACCAAGTGTCAGACCCTTGGAACCCTTTTGTGTTAAGGTTATCCCACGTGAGAATCCTATTATAGAAAACCCACCACATGAAACACCTCAGCTTTAGGGGAATATCCCAACGCCACATATGGGATAATCAAGAAGGTCCATTTTGTGCACTATGCTCTTGAGTGATATACAAATAAGCTTCCTTGATCATATTTGACCCTCCAGACTCACACCCCCCATGATAATATATCCTCCTTGTTTGTTAACATAATACATGTGAGGCAGAGTCTATATATAAATCATAACCATTTTGTATCTGTTGTAGGGAAAACCCAACACCCTCATTTTTTACTTAATTATTTCAAATAATGGGGACCTTTTCCATAATTTTTTGGTTAAATCACCTTTTAATATTTTCTTTGGTTAAGTGTCTTATAATTTTGCCATTGTTTTTTATTGGATTTTTATTTTGATTGATTCATTAAGTTCAACTTTTCGCTATCTTTCCATTGGTACTTGTTTAATCTCATTTGGTCAACAGCTTGGTAATATACTTCATCAAGTCATAACTTTAACGTTAGGTTAAAAATGTATATTATTTTAAATTTTATAATTAAATTAGTAATTCATTATAAATATTAATTCTTAGTCAATTTTCACTAATTTCTTCATTTTTCACCCATGGTCCTACAAAATCGTCTAGCGAAATTGTAGAGCAGTTAAAATTATGTGTTTTCGGGATCTCGGTAATTTATTCCAATTCCTAATTTTAAAAGAAATTACGAGCACTGAAATCTCAAAAATGTGAAATGGTTGTAGTTTATTTTGTACTATTTTTAATTACCAAAGTAGACCCCACTTCACCTCACCTCCTCCTTTCCTTTCCAAAAAACTCAATATAAATTTTCCCAATATAAATTTACCCGATATAAAAACTCTCTATACAATTTTTTTTGATATTTCTGATATATTCCATATCGGTTTCTGATATATTCCATATCGGAATATCAAATTTTAGGTTTTTTGGTTTGGCTCACATCTTAAAACTTACAGTATTAAGTTTCTTCCAATGTCTAATACAAAATAAGTTACGAATTTTTTTTTTTAGCATAAGTTTCCTCGCCATATCATTCCCGTTCCTCCTCCGTACGTCATCCTCGTTCATTAAAGGCTCCCTCCATTAGGATATGAATCTAAAGCCACGTATTGTTTTTGGTTTCAAATTTTGCTATAAGATTTGAAATTTTAATATATATTATATATATATATAAATATAATTATATTTTTTATATAATTTAATTATAATTTAAATTATAATATATTTTTAATTTATTTAATTATTTTTAATTCATTTTAATTTTCAATTAAATATTATTTTAATGGTATATAATTAATTTGTAATTACAATTGAATTAGCATTAATTAAGAAATAATTGTGATTTAATTTAGGATTCGATTTTAATTAAAATTTCTTATTCTTAGTTCACACAACAAATTTCCCATAATTCTAGCAACTTTGACACTTCAACTTTGGAAGCTCATAAGTTGAGTTTTACTTCGTCAAATGAGGCCCGGGACCACTAGTTGGATAGATAAAATCATCGAGAATAGTTTTGAGGCAGTTTCATGACCAAATTCAGTAATCTAATAAATCCAAAATTTAGCATAAAATTAAGGTCTGAATTTTTAAACAAAATTAATTCTCTGAGTTTAATTTTCTGCGTTTTCATTTGCTCATAACCTCTGTTGAGTACATATCCATTCTACTATGTTCTTCTTGACCAATAATATATTTACAGGGATCAATGGAAAACTCATATTTTATTTATTTATTTAATTGATTTTTAATTAAAGATGTTTTATTTTCCACATTTGATATATTTTTTTAAATTTGTATTTGTATTTTAATTGAATTTTGATTGGTTTTGGTAGGAAAACAGTTGAAGAGATGAGGAAAAGAATATTTTAATCAATTAAATTGCTCCATAAATAGAAGAATAGGAATTTGGACCAATGAAAATTGTTGGAGCAAGATTACTCTTCAATGACTCTCCTACTTGGAATTCATTTTACGATTTATAAGTAGTGGTTTGTAGAATGTACAAATGGTTTTTCTTCCCTGCAATTATGGAATTCTTAAAAGCACTATTGTAATAGGAGCTTCATTGTTGTAGGTAGAGAGGATCAATCTAAGATCTAGGGATTATTGGGATTGTTCTTTTCATTCTGAACTATGTATGTGAGGAGTAGAGATTGCGCTATTGTAGCTCTTGTTTTAACAACAGAATTTATGAGTTGTAGAGGATTGCTGCAGATCAAAGCTAGAAAAGCAGGTTCAATAAATTGGTATTTAAAATTCTATTGTTTTAATATTGGTTTCATTTTATAATAGTAGAAATGTGTCATTTGCATTCATATTTGTGCACTATTGTCTATGTGAGTAATTCACCTCAATAAGCTATTTTTATTTGTCTCTACTCTTGTGTGTTGAACTTTAATTTTTTAGTAACTATTTACTCAGAAATCAGTCTTTTAATTCTGATTTAACAAATAGTAATATTTTGTGAACTATTTCTTTATATTATTGTTTAATCATTCGAGTTACGGATTCAATAATCATCATCATTTTGTGAACTACTTCCTAAATGTTGTAAATTACTTATTCTTGTTAATAGATCTTTGAACATAATGTGTTTTCGTATTCATAATATCAGTCAATTAAACTAATTCGTTAGCTTGATATTCATTATAAGCCAACCATATTTAAATCCCAATCATTTAAATACTTTTCTCTCGGTTGGGTTAGATTTACATATTCCTAATTGAGATAGGCTTAGGATTTTTTTCCTTTTTCCTCTTATCAAAGAGACAAAGTTTAGTTGTGTCTTGGGTGAGCCCCAGATCAGCTTAAGGATCACTTTCTTGTTTGATCAACAAGAGAACTGATCTTATGTATCTTCTCTATTGGTAAGTGAAAATCATATTTTAAGTCAATAGAGATAGAAAGAAGGTAACTGGACCTAGTTTAACCAGTTAGAACCATGATTCCAAACGGAAAAGGAGCTGCTCTAAGGTCCCGACTGGTTGGTCTCCCTTATAATGTTGAGGTAGAGAATTTCAAGCCTTCAACATTTTTGGTGCTAGGAGGGCTTGATGAATTATTTTCTTTGAATAAATTTCATTTTATTACTATGGCCCCATGTGAAAGACTTCCTTGGAGTTACTTTATTTGACTTCATCCAAAAACCACTGCAGGAAAGGTAGTCAAGATCCTGTTCCAGGTAAAATACAATGTCAAGACATCTGCTTTTAGTCATCTCCTTCAATTTATCTTAAGTTGCAATAATTTCAATATCAACGAAGATATTATTTATAGGATATTCACTCGTACTTTGACAGGAAAAGCCAAAGGCTGGTGCTTATCACTTTCAGTTGCCTCTGTACATAGTTGGGACGAATTTTTGAAGATTTTTCTTCACACATTTCAGGAATATGATTACGAAAAGGTGTGTGATCAGTTAGTAGAATTGCATAGGATGGAAGGTGAGACTCTGGATATGTTTTATGTTAGATTTAAATTAATTTTAATGCAATTTCGATCCAAATATTTGCCTCCTCCATTCCAAATAATTGGTTGGTTTAGGCATTTAGTGTCTCTATCCTATGATAACTATCAAGAACCAGAAAGTATAGCCTTTGTTGATAGTGATACACTTGCTCAAAATGACAAATTCGATTCTTTACAAATTGAAATTATAAATAATATCATTATGCCAGAAATGCTCCAAATTTACATAATGTTGATCAAGTAGATTTTCAACAAAATGCACAATCTATTAGCAACAATCAACAATAACTAAATCAACAGAAATTAAATCCCTAGAATGTTGGCAATGCATAGTCTACTGCTGGAATTAATTCACAATATGTTGATAATAAATTGCAAATGATGGAGCAGCTTAACAAGAATTTGCAAATCGATCAAATACATGAAGAATCTGAATTGTCTATTTTGGAAAATCAGAAATCACCTACGCATAGAGAAACCTTCAGGTATATATCTTCAAATTCCTATTTTTCTTTCTACCTCAATATTTTTAACAATATTAATTTAATTCATGATCAATCAGTGGTCCCTTTAAATTCAAATTTAATTGTAAACAGAGGAACTGATATTAATAATGAATTATTAAAAATTGGTAGAGAAAATTTAATTGATACTTCAATTAATAAACTTGAATATTCTCTTAATTTGGTAATCAATCACTTGCCTGGTTATGATATATTTAATTGAGAGGAAATCAAAACTTATGAAGTTACTTATGATATGGAATTGGAAAATGAAAATGCTCAAGCTTTTTTTCTTCGAAAATGGGTTTGTTTGATTCCTGAGGTGAATCCATTTTTGAAGGTAAAGAGAATTTTAATCAAGGATTTATTCGAGACTATTCTGATTTTCAAACATTCAATCATCATATTAATTTTGAAATTCAAGAACCTATTCCAATTTTTAATTCCTATGATGATGAAATGCCTTTTTGGATGATAAGCTTGAAATCTTCCCATTCCCGCAAAAGAAAGCAAACAATGAGTTTACTTTTATAATTTTTATTGATGCTTGTGGGAAAGAAATCTTTGCATATGAATTTGAGCCATGTTGTACCATTATTTGTAACATTAATGTAAACTTGATTTTTCTTCATTTTCAGTCCCTCGGTTTGAATTTGTTTTTCTTTTGAATCTCATTTTTCAATTTCTGAGCACAATGTACCAGTATTTTGAACATGCAAACTCTAGACACTCATCAGGTGCATTAATAAGAGTACATGAAAATCAATCTCAAAGTTTCAGGCTAGGACATCAACTACTTTTTATTTTGAAACTTTATTTTTTCATGCTTGACCTATTTATTTCTTCTTTTCAAATAAGTTTATAAAAAATTCTGGCACTTGAGAGTGCACCATTTCATTCTGACCAAAAATGGAATACTTCTAGAAATTTTTTAAATATTCATCCATTCTTTATCAATCCATTTGAAAAACATTTGGAAGTTCCCCTGCTCATGAATATTTCTGACTTTGCCAATGTTCAAGAGGCTTCCATATTTAAAAATGTATCATTCAACCCAGGCTTGATATTTCCTCTTCCTTTGAACTTCTTCCAATTATTCATTGAAATACATCTTGATTTTCATGATCCTATAAGAATATGTTTGGAATAATTTTAAAGTAAGAATATTGTAAATAAGTTTAATTCGCTGAACTTGTTAGTTGTATATAGTAGACTGGGTTTTTCTTTTAATAATCTAGTTTCTATTTTACTCCTGTTGATTGACCTGTACATACATACAGGAGTCAAAATGAGAAAACGAATACGTTGGAAATACGACTATACCTAGTCATGTTTCTTTTCATTGAGTTAGTAATATGATAGATTAATTTAGATTAGATTCTCTTTTTGTTTGCATTTATTTCATTATTTCAGATTTCTTTTTTTTAATAAGCAAGTAATGAATCCGAGTTTTCCTTGGCAACCCCTTTCATGTTCTGGCAAACTGGCTTAGAACATATCAAAGTTCTTATATTGTCGGATCATATGCACTTGTGAAGCACTTGTGAAGCACTTGATTGTCTTGTTTTTGAAAAAAACTTCATCACATTGTTAATTTTTTTTTGAATCATATATGAAGAAATTCAAAGGAATTATTATGCCTTGGAAATTTTTTATTCACAAGTGTTTCTCAAAAACTCATAATCACCACACTTGTCCTCCGATGTAAATTTGAGGTGGATTCAATATGAAAGTTAATTACTTAGCATTCTAGATTAAATATGTTATTACAATAAAAATTTCACTTTTTTAAATATTTTTGGAAAATGCTGACAGTTGTAGTGTCAGTATTTAAAATTGTAATAAATAGGGAAAATTTCTTGATAGAAGGGGTGTCAAGATTTTTTGGAAATCCAAGTAAATAAGAAGAGAAGTTTGCAGTCATATTCTAAGCAAAAGAAGGACTCAAATCCTACATCAAATCTTCTCCATTGGAAATTTCCTTGAACAATCTTTCCAACGGTATGTGGAAGTCCAAAAATGGACTCCTAGATCAAAAGATATGGTTTGTTGAAGTTTCAAGGATTGAAGCCTTAGGAAGGAAAGAGACATCGACGATCACATATCGGAGGTCCAGATCATATCGATGATCGCTTATCACATGTTGGAGGACCAGAATATTGCTGATCACATGTTGGAGGACCACCAAATCAGTAATTGCATATCAGAGGTCTAGAGCATATCGATAATCGACGAATCAACAAATTGGGAGAATCATAACTTCTTAAGGCGTAAACCTTTAAAAGGTTGTGATATGCAAATGTGGCGATAGTGTTAAAACTATCGGGGAATGCTGATAAAGATTAACAAAGGATTTTATCGCAAAACCAAAGGTGTACGAGCCCTTTTCTCTCTCCTCTAGCGGGACACGTTGTGGCATATGATTGGTCCCGTTAAGCTACAGTGGCATCTAACGTCAACATGATGTGGCGGTATGGAAGGACACACGACAGATAGTTTTTGCATTTTTAGGGGGCCTAGGGGGAAAACCTGGGTGACACATGTCACCACTCATGAGGTTCCACGTGGAGTGATGGCATCATATCAGAGATCACATATCGAAGGTTGTGAAATATCGCAGCTCCAAAGTAAATCCTTCAATTGGAAATTTCTGATGAGAGGGGCATCGATATTGGGATGGCACATGGTCAAGAGGAGTTTAAAGAAACTCAGGCACTAAGCACTTAACAAAGGAAAAATAGCCCCCAACAGCGAAAAAAATTCCCTAACACCTTAAGGCTAAGTGATAGGTGATAGCCCTCGGCCCTATGGTGAGAAATGTGGGAAGGGCTAAATCATAAGGAGCCTGGACAAAATCGAAACTTCACGTTAAGTTACATTATAAAGGGTATCCAGCATGGCATTAAGCTGATAGTCACTACCCCGGTCATATAACAAAACAAATGCCAAAGGAGAAAACTGCAAGGGGCTGAGGGGTATCGGTGAAGCAATAAGATGGAAACTTCTCCAATAAGACCATACAGAGAGTTGAAGGTGTATAAGTTGGAAGCTGTTGAATCGCAAGAAAAGAGGGGTTGGTAGTTTGAATGAACAATCAACAAGTTTTTGCAAAAACAACTTCAGCCATTCAAGATTCCAAGGCAGAGGATAAGCATTAATGAACCAATTTCCTGATTTGAAGGCTAAAGATTTTCCAACAGAATTGAAGAAGAACGAAGGAGCAATTTTGATGGATTGTTGCATACTATCCTGTTATGCTAACAGAAATGCTAAATTACAGTTTAGGGGCCTGTTCTACTTTCAAGGGAAGTAGTTGATCGGATATTTATTTTTGCCTAAATACAAACATATTTTCCTATAGTTATTATAGGAAAGACAAAATATTTTTAAGTTTATCTTTTACATACATGAACTTGAAAGATATTTAAAATATCCCAGTTTCTGTAATTATGTGATGACTATTATTTTGCAAACTATTATGTAAGCACTATATAAACAATTTATGAATATTGAAACAAGGTTGGCTTTTATTGGAAAAACACTTGTATTCCAAATATATCTGAGAAAATCTTGAATGTATTCACAGTGTTTAATGAGAAATTAGTAGAAAATTCATGTGTTACTTCTCCCTGTGAGTATTTTTCTATTATATAATTGTTTTCTTCAAATGTCTCAGAATGTTAGTTTATCAGATTGGATTTCATTGACTCTCCTCCCTTAAATTACCAGTCATTAATATTTGTTATTCTAGTCATCTATAAAATTTGTTTTCTTTTAGTCATATTTCTTCTAAATCTCCCAAACAATCAAAGGACTTGTGACTTTTCATGGTTTGTACAACCTTCTCATTGAAGTTGTGATCTCATTTGTTTAATAGTTAGACTCCATGCCCAATGGTTTTGAAGATCACCCAACCAATTTATTCCTAGACCTAAATCTGACCATCTGAACTCAATTGCACAAAACCTTATACTAATGTGACCATAGCATAATTGAGTTTTATGGAGATATCCCTCTCCGGGTTGAAGGGCCAGCTTCAACCTAAAAGAGGTTTTGTGGTTAGCTTAGGGGTTTTCGCTGCAGCCAGGGTTTTTCCTGAGTGATAACATTTTGGCGAAGTTTGATGTCAAATTATCCCTGGGAGAATGACAAAGATCATATCTTCTCTCTGATATTGAACAGAGGACAAACATGGAAAGTTTGTGCATCATTCACCTGGCGACTCCATTCTCAACTGAATCTAGAACTCAAAAATTTCACGACGACTCCACTAGCCGAAGACTCAGCTGTCTGGAGAACTGTTTGGCGACTCCACTATCTCGAGATGGATCCACAATTTGTAAGGTATGCTCTTATGAATCGTTCTCATATTCTTAGCTTTCCAAATCGTATTCGTCGCATATATTGGCAGGCATATCTGTCAAGATTTAAAGATGAAGAAGTAAATGATGTTGCTCTGCATCTAATTAAATTTCATATACATACACGAAAGCTAGAGGTTGAGTTCCATGAGGATTGTTTAATGAAAATGTTCATGGCTACTTTGGAGGGAAATTCATGATCTTGGTATGAAAGTTTACCACCTGCTAGCATTTACTCCCTTGAATATTTCTATTCAAAATTTTGTGTAAACTATAAAGAAAGATACCCTTCTATAGTGTTGGTTAAAAACTTTTGTGGAAATTTTGAAAATATTTTTTCAACCATGTGAATTGGTATTGATGATGAGGATCTAATGGAGGATGAAATCAAAGAAGCCCTTTATGAATTTCCTTCTTATCATGAAGAAATTATGGAAGATAGTTGTTATGTTAATCAGGTCACTGTTTAGCAAACAATAGCCTCTCTCTTGACTAAAAATGAAACCGATCAGGATCCTTTTGTAGACAGACATGTTTCATCCCATGAACTTGATAAAGATACACAACAAGTTTGTCATTCTCCATGTGATCGATGTTGGGTTGTGTTATATTCTTTCCACGACTATCCCACGTAGTTAACCGAGGGGTTAGAAGAGGGGCGGAGCCCCCCCTTCGTTGCGCCGATTGAGTAGTGGGGGAGGGGTCACAAGGGGTTTGAGGTGTGCAAGTAACCCCACTCTCTGCCCTGGAAAATCTTGTTTTTGGACTCTATATTAGGTTGGGCGGACCTACCTATGGTTTTGTGCATGATTTTTTGCACATGGTTTTGGAAGCGATGGTTTTCAATCCAGGGTTTTGGACGCGATGGTTTCGGTCCATGGTATTGGATGCTTCGGCATGTATAAATATGTATTGTAACATTGAAAGGAATATAATGAAAAATCAAGCTAGTAGTCCTGGTTTTAGGATCCAAGGGAAATCTTTGTGTATATGTGTTTTATGTGTTATGCTCTCACATTGTTTATTTTCTGTGTTTCAGAATTTGTATGCAGGTAATTTATGTATGGGGTTAAAACCTATATTTGGTATCAGAGCCATTTTGGCTTCAAGGGGACGCCTTTGTTGCTGAGGGGTTTCACTCAGGCCTATGGTAGACCCTGTTCAATGGGAGATCTGTGAGATCGATTCTAGTGGTAAATGAAGATGACGAGCAGTGGAAAGATAGAGAATGAGAAATTTAATGGTCAGAGTTTTGAGTTGTGGAAACTCAAGATGGAGGATCTGTTGGTGGATAAAGATCAGTGAATCGCGATAGATCCAGGTCCTAAACCAACGGGAGTGTCCGATGAAGAATGGAAGAAGTTAGATCAGAAGGCAAAGAGCACAATACGATTGTGTGTCTCAGATTCAATATTGCTAAATGTATCAGGTGAAGCTACGACTAAGGCTTTGTGGGAAAAGTTGGGGACTTTGTACCAATCTTCTTGGAAATCATACTGAGAGGGGGGGGGGGGGAATCAGTATTATCAAATTATTTTCAATATGCCTTCCTTAATTTATTGATCATTAACTTGTATATAATAATGAGCATGAAATAAGAAAACAGATAGTCACACCAAAGAACACCAGTTATAAGGTGGAAACCCAATGTAGGTGAAAATCACCTGTTGCAATATGTCTCTATCTTCTTTCAATTAGAAACTTCTTTTACAATGATTTTGTACTGGTGCAGTCCTTTACCAGTACGCAGGCTGCAACCTGCAGAGAGCTACAACTCTCTCTAGTTTTCCAGTCTCTCCTGGAAGGGAGGTACAACCCCCTTTGCTCTTTCAGTTCTTAAGGACCACGTTTCATTAATTTTCAAACTGGATCCATGAACATCAAATAATCATCAAGTACATGAAAATCACCCAATCTCCTTATACAATAAACCAATGAATTGCCCACTCTTCATGATGCTGTAAACAGAAAATAATATCAGAAATCTAAACCCAGAACTCTGCTGCAATAGATAAAAGACAATCAACAATTGGTTCAAGATAAGACCGCAACTTCACCAATAGGGGCCTGCATATATCCGCAGCTCTTCTGAGACAGAACTGCGCAGATACGCACTGGTTGTTCGTCTGCTCTGCGAACTTTTCTTCAGATCCGCATCTTCACTTCTGACTTACTGCGTAGACCCGCACTGTGCCTTCTTGTCGCCTGCGTACCTCGCACTTCGCCATTTTCTGTGTTGCATGTGCCCCGCACTGTACCCTCTTTTGCGCTGCGTACCCCGCACTGCGCCTTTGGCTTCACAACGTACTCCCGCACTGAGTCTTCTACTGAGTTGCATACCCCCGCACTGCACCTATGGATCGCCTGCGGACTTCTGATTAGGGCCAAATTTACAGTCCTCCAATGTGCCACAGTCAGTCAGATCCAAATATTTGTTCATGCACCCAAGAGATCACGACATGCCTATAGATTCACCTTAAGTTATCTCCTTGAATTAGATCTAGGTTTTAAACACTCACCCAAAATTTCAGATCTTAAGATATCCAACTGCCAAAGTTACATTAGCCAAGTGATCTCCTTCCCTATTTATAGTCAAGCCCTAATTCACACAATGGGACAAAACCATCAATAATCAATACAAGGTATCCAAACCGGGGCTAAAATAGATCCTATACCACGGGCCAAAACCATAGCATTAGAAATGGCGGGCAAAATACCACGAGCCAAACATAAGAAACCCCACGTGAGCGCGCTTTTCTGCCTTGAAGTGAGTGAACAGGGGTCCGCACCTTCGAAACGTGTCCCCTGTGTACATGACCGCAACTTTCTGAACGGCGTACCTGCGGGTCCGCGCCTTTTGAACTGAGAACCTGCGAACCTCTTATTTTCTTCATTTTGAGAGCCTGAACAGACCATTGCCACTTGAGTGAGTTGCCATCAAGTACAACACCTGTATCATAGAGCCATGCCAGAATCATAATGCCAATAATCTCCCCCTTTGGAGTTGATGGCAACCTCAACATCCTCAACGTCATTCTCCCCCTTTGACATCAAGGGCAAAGGGTTATGCTCCCCCTAAGAACATGCTCCCCCTGACTATAAACAAGATCTGCAAAGACCATAAATGACCAAGAGACATATTGCAGCAATATTCAGACCAACATCCATGATCTCCTTTTGTACTTCCTCCATAATGCCAACAATGCATTATATGCTCCCCCTGAACCTGTGCCATTCGATCTTCGACCAATTCGCAAACCAGCACATGTACGCATATACCCAGATGAACCTTGCGTACAACCAACACTTAGAAGAGATTCAACAACAAAATGACGCATCAAAAACCCCCAGATTTTGCCTGAGGTATTCAAAGGTCTCCCTGGGCAGTGGTTTAGTGAGTATATCAACAACTTGTTCCTTAGAAGGAACATACTCCAACTTGACCTTTTGTTCAAGCACTTGTTCCCGGAGAAAATGATACTTGATCGGTATGTGCTTGGTCTTTGAATGCATGATAGGGTTCTTTGAAATGCTGATTGCACTTGTATTATCACATAAGATGGATATAGGTGGTGTACAAGTGATTTGAAAATCCTGCAAGTTTTGCATCATCCAAAGGAGTTGAGTGCAGCAAGATGCAGCAACAACATATTCTGCTTCAGCTGTAGATAAGGAAATCGAACTTTGTTTCTTGCTGAACCAAGATACTAATCTGGAACCCATAAAGAATGCACCACCACTTGTGCTCTTCCTGTCATCCACTCTTCCGGCCCAATCTGCATCTGTATAAGCATGAAGAGTGAGATTTGTATCTCTAGGATACCATAAGCCATAATTTTGTGTCCCCTGAAGATATTTGAAAATTCTCTTCACTGCCTGAAGATGAGTCTCCTTTGGATTTGCCTGAAATCTTCCAACTATTCCTACTGCATGCATGATGTCCATTCGGGTACCTATCAAATAAAGAAGACTTCCAATCATAGATCTATAGGTTGGTTGATGTACTGCTGCAGATTCATCATTTGCACTGAGGCTACATCCTGTGACCATGGGTGTACATACTGGTTTTGCATCTTCCATGCCATATTTCTTCAAAATCTGTTTGAGATACTTGTTTTGAGATAAAAGGATTCCTCCTTCTTTTTGTTGGATTTGCAAACCAAGAAAGTATGTCAGTTCTCCAAGCAAGGACATTTCGAATTCTTTCTGCATCACCAAGGCAAAGCTTTGACTCATAGCTTCTTCATTGCTGCCAAAAATAATGTCATCTACATACACAAAAATTATTAGCAATTTGTCATTTTCAATTTTTATATAAAGATTGCTATCCTCTGATCCTTTTGGAAAACCTTGTTGATGAAGATATTTGTCTAAATGATAGTACCAAGCCCTTGGAGCTTGTTTAAGACCATAGAGAGCCTTTTTCAGTCTGCATACAAGATTTGGATCATTTCCAAGAATGAAACCATTTGGCTACTTAATGCATACTTCTTCTTCTAAGTCGCCATTCAGAAAGGTTGATTTCACGTCCATTTGAAATACTTTGAACTTTTGAAAGCTTGAGAGCGCAAGGAACATTCAGATGGCCTCAAGTCTTGCAACAGGAGCAAAAGTTTCTTCAAAAGCGCATACCCTTTACAAACAAGTCTGGCCTTATTTCTAATTACTTCCCCATTTTCATTCAACTTATTTTTGAAGACCCATTTTGTCCCTATAACATTCTTATCCTTTGGTCTAGGAACCAACTCCCAAGTGTCGTTCTTTTCGATCTGCTCAAGTTCTTCATCCATTTCTTTGACCCAACATTCATCTTTGCATGCCTCTTTCACACTTTGTGGTTCAGTGGAAGAGAGTAATGCCAAATAGCTTGAAGCTTCTGCAATTGTTCTTCTTGTTTGTATACCTACTTCTTTCTGCCCCAAAATCTGAGATTCTGAATGATTCTTCTGAACATACCTGGATGGATTCTTTTCTTCTATCCTTGTCTGTTCCTCTGGTGCTTCTTGAAATTCTTCTTCTTCATCATTCTGTCTTTGAGGGTAGTCTTCATCTTCTTCGATATTTTCATGATTTACTTGCCTAGGAATGTATCCCTTTTCATCAACCACTACATCAATGCTGTCAACAATTCTTCCAAGTCTTTTATTTTAGCACTTATATGCTTTGCTATGTGGAGAATAACCAAGAAGAATGCCTTCATCTGCTCTAGGTTGAAGTTTGCCAAGTTGCTCATCAGTATTCTTAATATAGCATTTGCTCCCAAAATTTTTGAAATGCTTTACCGAAGGAGTCTCACCATACCAGAGCTCATGAGGAGTTTGAGTGCTATTCACTCAAACATTCATTTTGTTGAGAATAACAACCGCAGCATATGCAGCTTCACCCCAGAAAGTTGCGGGAGTTCTAGACTCATCAAGCATAGCACGAGCCATTTGTTGGACTGTTCTGTTCATTCTTTCCACTACTCCGTTTTGATGAGGAGTTCTAGCTGTAGAGAATTCCCTTCTTATCCCATGTTCTTCACAAAAATCAAAAGATTCATTTGAGGTAAACTCTCCTCCTCTGTCGGACCTGAGGCTCTTAATTTTGTAACCTGATTCATTTTCAACCAAGGCTTTGAAGGATTTGAATTTTTCGAATGCTTCATCTTTGTGCTTCATAAGACCTAACCAAACAAACCTGGAGAAATCGTCAATGAATAATATCAAGTATTATTCTCCTCGAGGTGTCCTTTTCCTAAAAGGACCACATACATCTGTATAGACTAGCTCAAGAGGCATGCTAGCTGATCCTTCCTTTTCCGGAAAGTTAGTTCCGGTTTTCTTTCCAAACTGACATGATCTGCATATGGTGTTGTCTAGAATTTTGATATCTGGAAGACCACGAACTACCTGGTATTTGCATGCTTTCCTTATTTTTGAAAATCTTAGATGCCCCAACCTCCGGTGCCATAACCAGTGTTCATCATCCTTGCTTAAATAGCATTGTTGCTGTCCTTCTTCAAATATGTATAGATTACTTGGAGTTCTTCTACCTTTGATCAATATTTCACCTGTATCAAGATCATGAACACAACATCCATTTGATCTAAATATTACCTCGGTTCCTTGATCACACATCTGGCTAACACTCAGAAGATTATGCTTCAATCCATCAACATACAACACATTTCCAGCTTTGACCTTTTCCTTCAACTGAGCAGTGCCTTTTCCTTTTATAGCTGCAGGAGTATCATTTCCAAAA
>APFE030871597.1:40897-77337 GCA_000404065.3 Pinus taeda
ACGCAGGCTGCAACTTGCAGAGAGCTACAACTCTCTCTCATTTTCCAGTCTCTCCTGGAAGGGAGCTACAACCCCCTTTGATCTTTCACTTCTTAAGGACCACGTTTCATCAATTTTCAAACTGGATCCATGAACATCAAATAATCATCAAGTACATGAAAATCACCCAATCTCCTTATACAATAAACCAATGAATTACCCACTCTTCATAATGTTGTAAACAAAAACGAATATCAGAAATCTAAACCCAGAACTCTGCTGCAATAGATAAAAGACAATCAACAATTGGTTCAAGAAAAGACCGTAACTTCACCAACAGGGGCCTGCGTATATCCGCAGCTCTTCTGAGACAGATATGCATAGATACGCACTGGTTGTTCTTCTTCTCTGCGAACTTTTCTTCAGATCCGCATCTTCACTTCTGACTTACTGCGTAGACCCGTACTGTGCCTTCTTCTCGCCTGCGTACCTCATACTTCGCCCTTTTCTGTGCTGCGTGTGCCCCGCACTGTACCCTCTTCTGCGATGCGTACCCCGCACTGCGCCTTTGGCTTCGCAGCGTACTCCCGCACTGAGTCTTCTACTGAGTTGCGTACCCCCGCACTGCACCTATGGATCGCCTGCGGACTTCTGATTAGGGCCAAATTTATAGTCCTCCAATGTGCCATAGTCAGTCAGATCCACAGATCTGTTCATGCGCCCGAGAGATCACGACATGCCTATAGATTCACCTTAAGTTATCTCCTTGAATTAGATCTAGCTTTTAAACACTCACCCAAAATTTCAGATCTTAAGATATTCAATTGCCAAAGTTACATTAGCCAAGTGATCTCCTTCCCTATTTATAGTCAAGCTCTAATTCACACCATGGGACAAAACCATCAATAATCAATACAAGGGATCCAAACTGGGGCTAAAATAGAGCCTATACCACGGGCCAAAACCATAGCATCAGAAATGGCGGGAAAAATACCATGGGCCAAACATAAGAAACCCCACATGAGCGCGCTTTTCTGCCTTGAAGTGAGTGAATAGGGGTCCGCACCTTCGGAACGTGTCCCCTGCGTACATGACCGCAACTTTCTGAACGACGTACCTGTGGGTCCGCACCTTTTGAACTGAGAACCTGCGAACCTCTTATTTTCTTCATTTTCAGAGCTTGAACAGACCATTGCCACTTGAGTGAGTTGCCATCAAGTACAACACCTGTATGATAGAGCCATGCCAGAATCATAATGCCAACAAATCTAAGTCTCTGGTGAATAAACTGTTCCTATGGAAAAAGTTGTATAACCTGAGGATGAAAGATGGAGACTCGGTGACAGAGCATTTGAACGCATTTAATACTGTGGTAAGTCAGTTATTATCTGTTGATATTACAATTTCAGATGAAGATAAGTGCATTAGTTTGTTGTGTTCTCTACTAGATTTGTGGGATAGTTTGGTTATTGCAATAGGTAGCAATGCAACTACCTTGCAGTTTGATGAAATAGTCTCATCCTTGCTGACAGAGGAGATGAGACGGAAAAATATGGAGAGCTAGAATGGTGATGCCTTGTTTGTACTAGGACGGTCCTAGAACATAAATAAAAATAAGTCATCGAGTGGGAGATCTCAATCTAGAGGGAGATCTAAATCTCTAGGAAACCCTGCAAAGGTGGTGTGCTGGAAATGCGGAAAGGAAGGGCACTACAAAAGGGGTTGTAAATCTAAAGCTCTTGATAAAGGAAAGGGATCTGATGATGCTCCTTCCGCAGAGGCAAAAACCACCTCAGATGAAGGTGGGGATGTGTACTTGGCTTCTTCAAGTACACATGTAGATCATGAGGCATGGTTGATTGACTCGGGTTCATCCTTTCACTTCACTCCCCATGAGAGTGGTTCTGCGAGTATCAGAAATATGTTGGTGGTGATGTCTTCTTGGGGGATGACAGGAAAGCTAGAATCGTTGGTCATGGAAAATTAAAGTTGAAGTTGCAAGGTGGAAGGGTTAGAACACTTCCGAGTGTTCTGCATATTCCTGCATTAGCTAGAAATCTGATTTCTGTAAGCAAGTTCGATGATGTAGGTGTAAAAACAGTGTTCGAGAAGGATGAGTAAGAAACAGTTTGTTAGTTGGATGAGTAGTGGCACTATCAACTACAGAGGTAGCCACTAAGGAAGCAGTTTGGTTGCAAAGATTTTGTTCAAGTATGGGGTTAGTATAGGGAGCTATAAGGATAGACTGTGACAGCCAAAGTGCAATTTTCTTGGCAAAGAACCCTGCTTACCATTCAAAGACAAAGCACATCGATGTTTATTATCACTTTGTGAGGGATATGATAGAAGACAAAAAGGTGTTGCTGGTAAAGGTGGACACTTTGAAGAATACTACAGATGCATTGACAAAATCTGTGAGCTCTGAGAAGTTCACTTAGTGTAGAGAAACAATGGGCGTTGTAGGGCTAGATAAATGACTAAGCTCTCTTGTTCCCCCCTGTGGAAATAAAACAACAAGTGGGAGAATGTTGGGTTGTGTTATTATCTTTCCATGACTAGCCCACATAGTTAACCAAGGGGTTAGAAGGGGTACAGATCCCTCCCTTCATTGCATTGATTGTGTAGTGGGGGAGGGGGTCACAGGGGGTTTTAGGGGTGCAGGTAACCCCACTATATGGGGTTTGGGGCAGCGCCCCGAGAAATTTTGTTTTTGGACCCTATATTAGGTTGCGCGGACCTACCTATGGTTGTGTGCATGATTTTTCGCACATGGTTTTGGATGCGATGGTTTTCGGTCCATGGTTTTGGATGAAATGGTTTTCAGTTCATGGTATTGGATGCTTTGGCATGTATAAATATGTATTGTAACAATGAAAGGAACATAATGAAAAATCAAACTGGTAGTCTTGGTTTTTGGATCCAGGGGGAAATCTCTGTGTATATGTGTTTTATGTATTATGCTCTCGCATTGTTTATATTCTGTGTTTTAGAATTCATATGCAGGTAATTTCTGTACGGGGTTAAAACCTACAATCGACACTAGGATGAAGACAATCATTCAAGCTATCCTTCATATCATTCATCTACTGAATTTCTGTCTTATGAAGAAACTTATGAAAATCAGATCCTTGAAAATCCAATTCATTGTGGCAGCTATTCACAATTGCAAGATCATGTGCAGCAAGTTGTTTTTTTTCATTCTTTTGAAAGTCAAAATGGCAGTTCTCAAACAAGGTTACAAGAGGTTAATGAGACAATTTTAGAATTGTTTGATAACCAAAAAGATAGTCTTCATTCAAAAAATGTAGATGTTGCATTTGAAGTTTCACAAGAAAGTACAGAACGTTACCCTAATGTGCAAGATAATACAAATGAATAGATTAGCTCCTTTCGTTCTGAAAATGATCTTGAGTTGTATGGAATTGGACAAGGAAAAGCAATTAAAAATTGAGGGAATGTTTGTTTTTTTCTCATTTTCAAGAAGTGGTAGCTTTTCATGTTTTCCAATACCCCGTGGCTAGTCTACTAGAATCATCAGCGATGGTATAGTTTTCTTTGTTCATCGACACAATGGTTGGATTTAGATTCTAGTTTGAGTTTCCATTTCTTAAATTTTTCTTTTTTCTTAAAGAAAATGTGAGCATAAATCAGTTAAGTAACCATTTACTTGCATGGTTGCATTGGGTTTTTGATTTCAATTGACTAGGAAGATACTTTTAGTAGGTTAGAGTAGGAAATGGTGTGCAATAAGTGTGGTTTTTCAACAGTGAGTTTTTTAATTTCCATTTTTAGTTTTCAGAGTGCAATTTTCAGCTGCAGAGTCAATTGGTGTCAAATAAGGTTGCTGGTTTCAAGTAAAAGGTTGGGAGTCACCCAGTGGATGAGGCAACTAGTGTATGGGGAGTTCTTGCTACCATCATTGATCAACAACATCCCTGTGGTGCCAACTATTATCATAATACAAATTTCACATTTTTAAATCTATTTTGGAAAATGTTGATAGTTGTAGCGTCAGTATTTAAAATTGTAATAAATAGGAAAATTTTCTTGATACCAGGCTTGTTAACATTTTTTGGAAATCTGAGCAAATAAGCAAAGAATTTTCTAGTCATCTTCTAAGTAGTAAAAGAACTCAAAGCCTACATCAGACACTCTCCATTAGAAGTTTCTATGAACAAGCTTTCCAACGGTATGTGGAAGTCTAAAAATGGACTCTTGGATCAAAAGATATGGACTGTTGAAGTTTCAAGGATTCAAGCCTTAGGAAGGAAAGAGACATTGACGATCACATATAAGAGGTCCAAAGCATATCGACGATTGCATATCAGAGGTCCATGTCATATGGGCAATTGCATGTTGAAGGAAAAACATATCGACAATCGCATATTGGAGGTCCAAAGCATATTGGCGATCGACGAATCGGCCTATCGGTGAATCAGAACTTCTTAAGGTGACAACCTTTAAAAATATGTGATATGAAAATGTGCCAATAGTGTTAAAACTGCCAAGGAATGTCGATAAAGGTCAACAAAGGATTTAATCACAAAATCGAAGGTGGACAGGCCCTTTTCTTTCTCCTCTAGGGGGACACATGGTGGCATATGATTGGTCTTGATAAGCTACAATGGCATCTGACGCCAACATGATGTGGTGGTACGAAAGGACACATGGCAGGTAGTTTTGGCGTTTTGAGGGGGCCTAAGAGGGAAAATCTAGGTGACACATGTCACCACTCATGAGGTGCCATGTGGAGTGATGATGTCATATTGGAGATCGCATATCGGAGGTAGAGGAATATCACAACTCCAAAGTAAATTCTTCGATTTGAAAGTTTCGATGAGAGGGGCTCTGATATTAGGCTGGCACATGGTCGAGAGGATTTTAAGAAACTCGGGCACTGAGCTCTTAACAAAGGAAAAATATCACCCAAAAGCAAACAAAATGCCCTAACACCTCAAGACTAAGTGGTAGGTTACAACCCTTGTTCCCATGGTGAGAAATGTAGGAAGGGCTAAAGCATAAGGAGCTAAGACAAAATCGGAACTTCACGTTCAGTTACGTTATAAAGGGGCTCCAGTATGGCATTAAGTTGATAGTCACTGGCCCAATCATATAACAAAACAAATGCCAAAGGAGCAAAGCACAAGGGGCCGAGGAGTATCGGTGAAGCAATAAGGTGGAAACTTCTTCGATAAGACCATATAGAGAGTTGAAGGCGTATGAGTTGGAAGCGGTTGAATCACAAGAAAAGAGGGGTTGGTAGTGTGAATGAGAAGTTAACAAGTTTTTGTGAAAACAAATTCAACCATACTATATTCCAAGGTAGAGGATAAGCGTTAATGAACCAATTTCTAGATTTGAGGGTTAAAGATTTTCTAGAAGAATTGAAGAAGAACGAAGGAGCAATTCTGATGGATTGTTGCAAAGGGACTTTTTATGCTAGAAGGAATGCTAAACTATAGTTTAGGGACCTTTTCTACTTTCAAGGGAGGCATTTGACTAGATATTTATTTTTGCCAAAATATAAGGATATTTTCCTATAGTTATTCTACGAAAGACATAATATTTTTAAGTTTATCTTTTGCATACATGAACTTGAAATATATTTAAAATATCTCAATTTTTGTAATTATGTGATGACTATTATTTTGCAAACTGTTATGTAAGCACTATATAAATAGTTTATGAATATTGAAATGAAGTTGGATTTTATTGGAAAAACACTTATAGCCTAAATATATTTGAGAAAATATTGAATGTATTCACAATGTTTAATGAGTAGTTCGTACGAAATTTATGTGTTACTTCTCCCTATCAGTATTTCTCTTTTATATAATTGTTTTCTTCAAATGTATGAGAATGTTAGTTTATGGGACTGGATTTCATTTATACTCCTCTCTTAAATTATCAGTCATTAATATTTCTTATTCTAGTCATCTATAATTTTTTTTTTCCTTTAGTCATCTTTCTTCTAAATCCCCCAAACAGTCAAAGGAATTGTGACTTTTCATGCTTTGTATAACCTGCGCATTGGAGTTGTGATCTCATTTGTTTAATAGCTGGACTCCATGCCCTATGGTTTTGAAGACCACCCAAAAAATTTATTCCTAGACCTAAATATGGCCATATAAACTCAATTGCACAAAAACATCTACTATAGTGACCATAGGGTAGTTGAGTTTTACGTAGAGATCCCTCTCTGGGTTGAAGGACCAACTTCAACCTAAAGAGGTTTTGAGGTTACCTTAGGGTTTTTCGCTGCAGTCACAGTTTTCCTTGAGTGATAAGATTTTAGTGTTGTTGTTGGGGACACGAAGTTTCATGTCAAATTATCCCTGGGAGAATGAAAAAGATCATATATGTTCTTTGATGGTGAATAAAGGGAAGACACAAAAAGGTTGTGCATCATTCACCTAACGACTCCATTCTCAACTGAATCTAGAGCTCAAAAATTTCATGACGACATTGTTGGCCAAAGACTCAGTTGTTTGAAGAATTGTTTAGCGGCTCCACTGTCTCGAGATGGGTCCACAATCTTCAAGATATGCTCCTATGAATCATTCACATATTCCTAGCTTTCCAAATCATATAGCAGACATATCTGTCAAGATTTAAAGATGAAGAAGGAAATGGTGTTGCTCCGCATCTGATTAAATTTCATATACATACATGAAAGGTACAGGTTGAGTTGAATGAGGATTGTTTAATGAAAATGTTCACAGCTACTTTGGAGGGAAATGCATAATATTGGTATGAAAGTTTACCATCTGCTAACATTTACTCCCTTGAATATTTATATTTTTTCATTTTGTGTAAACTATAAAGAAAAATACCCTTTTATAGTGTTGGTTAAAAACTTTTGTGGAAATCTTGAAAATATTTTTTCAACCATTGGAATTGATATTGATATGAGGATCTAATGGAGGATGAAATCAAAGAATCCCTTTATGAATTTTCTTCTTTTCATGAAGAAATTATGGAAGATAGTTGTCATGTTAATCCGACACTTTTCAGCAAACAATAGCCTCTCCTTTGACTGAAAATGAAATCGATCAGGATCCTTTTGTAGAAAGACATGTTTCATCCCATGAACTTGATAAAGATATGCAACAGGTTTGTCATTCTCCATGTGATTGAGACTGGGATGAAAACAATCATTAAAGCTATCATTCTGTTGTAGGGAAAGCCCAACACCCCCCATAATTTAAATAATGGGGACCCTTTCCATTAATTTTTGGCTAAAGCATATTTTATGTTTTCATTTTTGTTATTTGTCTTACAATATTGTCATTATTTTGTTTTAATTGGATTTCTATTTTGATTATTTCATTGAATTCGAATTTTCACAATCTTTCCATCAATACTTTTTTTGCCTAATTTGGTCAACTGGTTTGTAAATAACACTCCTTTGAAGTTTTCATTTTCTTGCCTGGACTAAAAAATATAAATAAATGGATGATATTTCAATTTTTGCAATTAAAATCGTCATTTATTATAAATATTAACTCTTAGTTAATTTTACTAATTCTTTTATTTTTCACTAATGGTCCTACAAAATGACCCAGCTAAATTGTACAATAGATGGAAACACATTTCGGGATCTTGGTAATTTACTCCAATTTGTTATTTTAAAACAAATTGTCAAACCCAAAACCCGAAAATTCCATAGTCGCTGAATTCCAATTTGTAGGATGGTTAATTCACGTAGGCCCCACTTCACCTCCCTTCACCTCCCTCCACTTCCCTCCAAAAAACTTCCGATAAAATTATGTGATTGTGAAATGGCAATATCACAATTTCATTAGCACCTAATATTAAAACCGCCGAACTCCAATTTGTGATGCGATAACTTTTTATACGAAAGGTTTTTGATTTTATACTATAATTCTCATTCGCTCCTTATAACTCCCAAACCTACGTCACTTCACATCACCCCATACCTTATCCCTCCACCTCACTCGCCTCACCATCACCCTCACATCATATCCATTAATACTCTCACCATAACCCTCCACTCTTTATACCTCCCTTACTTAACTCTCTCCTCCATATAACTCCTCCTCATGTAGCTTGGTTTAGGGTATATATATATATATATATTATATTAATATAGATTTATTAATATTTTTAAATCATAATTTTTAATTAAGTTTTGTTTATAATTAAGTTTTGTGAATAATTAAGATTGATATTGAAGTTATAATGAGATTAACATTAATTAAATAGTCACTGTAATTTAATTTAATTAGAAAATTCTGATTTTTAGCCTAAGCAACAAAAATTCCAGAATTATGGCAATTTTAATATACCAACTTTGGAAGTTCATAAATGAAATTTTACTTGGACAAATGAGGCCTAGGATGGCTCATTGGAAAGATAAAATTATGGAGAATATTTATGAAGTAGTTTCATTTCCATATTTGATCATTTATTAGGTCTAAAATCTAGTAGAAGATCAAGCTCTGATTATTTTAACAAAGCTAATTTCTAAGTTTAATTTTCTGCATTTTCATTTGCTCACAAATTCTTCTGAGTGTAGATCCATTCACGTATGTTCTCCTTGGCCAATTAAATATTCACAAGCATAGATAGAAAGTTCATATTTTTTTTATTTTAATTATGTAATTAAGTTTTTATTGGATTTATTTTAATTCCAAATTTGGCATTTTGATTTTATTTTTGCATTTTAATTTAGTTTTGATTTGTTTTTGTAGGAAAACAATTGAAGAGACAAGGAGAAGAAGATCTAAATCAATGAGGATGCTCCAACAATAGAAGAATAAAATTTTGAGCCTATGAAAATTGATGGAGAAGATTTATTCTTCAACAAACTTTCTTGTTGCAAATTCTTTTGTAAATATTATAAAAACATATTGTAGAATGTATTAGGGGCTTCTTTTCTCTGCAATTATGAATTCCAAAAGCACTACTATAATAGGGATTTAGAGTTGTAGGTGAGGAGAGAAAATATCGGATCTGGGGATTATTAAGGATATTTGTTTTGCATTCTGAATTATGTATGATGGGCAGAGCTTGCACTACTGCAGCTCTTGTTGTAACAACACAAGTTCAAAGATTGTAGAGGACTGTTGGAGACCAGAGCCAGAGAAATTGATTCAATAAATTAGTAATTCTAATACTATTGTTTTAAATTCTAGATTCATTTTATAATGGCAGGAATGTGTCATTTTATTCATATTTTTGCACTTTTGTTGATATGAATAATTCGTCTCAATCATATGTTATTATTTATCTCTTCTCTTATGGGTTAATTATGATTTCTGAGTAACTATTTACTCAGAAATATGTCTTTTAATAATGATTTAACAAATAATGATATGTTGTGAACTATTTCCTCATATTATTGTTTAATTATTCGAATTACTAATTTATCAATCAATATCATTTTGTGAACTACTTCCTAAATGTTGTTGGTTGATTATTTCAGTTAAAAGGTCTCTGAATAGAATATGTTTCGGTATTCACAATGTCATTAGATTGAACTACTTCGTTAGTTTGATATTCATTATAAGCCAGACATATTTAAATCTCAATTATTTAAATATCTTGTCGTCGGTTGTGTTAGATCTATATCTTCCTAATTGAAATAAGATTATGATTTAGTTCCTTTTGCTTGCATTTTAGAATTATTTAGAATATAGATTAATTCTACATTTCTAAAAGTCCTCTTCACAAAGAGGAAAAATTTAATCGTGGCTTGGATGAGCCCCAGATCAGCTTAAGGATCACTTTCTTGCCTGATCAACAAGAAAGATGATCTGATGTCTCTTCTCCATTGGTGGATGAAATTCATATTTTGAGTCATTTGGAGATTGAGAGAAGGTAACGGGACCTATTTAAATCAGTCGTAACCACCATTTCAAATGGAAAAGGAGCTACTTTAAGGTCCAGACCAGGTGGTCATCCCCAATGTTGTTGCAGTGAATTTCAATGCTTCAACATTTTGGTGCTAGAAGGAGGGCTTGAAACTTGTTGTCTATTGGAGTCTTTGAATTCTAACATTTTATTTAATCACGATGACTCCTCTTAAACTTCTGATTTGGAGTTGTATCCACGGACGTGCATCTTCCAATACTCCACCAGAAGTGGTAAGACTCTTGTCTCAGGTAAAGTTTAATGGTAAGAAGAATGCATCTGCATTTAATCATGCTTTACAATTCATTCAAAAAATTTCAAATTCTACTTTTCAAGGAATTGATAAAGGCATTTTATGCAGGATTTTTACTCTTACATTCTTGGCAAAAGCTAGAAGCCAGTGTCAATCGCTTCCAGTTGCCTCATTTCACAGTTGGGATCAATTTGTTACAATGCTCATTTGAAAATTTGACCGTTATAACTATGAACATGTATGCGATGAAATTGAAGATTTACGAAGGTTTGAAAATGAGCCTTTGATTGATTTTACCATTTGATTTTGTTTGAATTGCTTGAGATTTAAAATTAAAGAAAAACCTTCAGAAGAGAAGCTACTAGATTGGTTTGAATATATTTGCTCTCTTCCTCCCATTCATAATCTATGTGAAATTATTTCAAACTTTGCTCAATCTCCTTCGAATTTCATTAACATAATTGAGAATTCTATAATGGAGGTGCAAAAAAATGATGATGAAGTGGTCTCTATTATGTACGATCAATTTCTTCATTTAGTACACACTTCTTAAAGTATTAATAATGATTACGATGCACCTTCACATGTCAATGAATCTCAATCACAAAGCTTAGAGAATTTTACTATTCAAATGCATGAAGATATTAGCAATAATCTTGAAGAAAATACTGCATTGAAATCTAAAAACCAGTATGCGTTAAATGCAGAAAATCAGAACATAAAACAGCAAATACAAGCAACAATCAATGTTTTCAATAACACGCAATCTGCAGTACAAATTTCTAAATTCTTTTACAATGAGAAAATGCCAAATTCAGAACAACAAAGCAACATTCTTCAAGAAAACACAAGCACACTAATGAATCATCTCAAATTTGAAATTTACAGTGAAAAAAATGTACAAGAGTTCTCAAATAGAGACACTTTTAATCCATTGCTTTTGATTCTCATTTTTCTCTTTATCCTGATATTTTTGCTGATAACAATTTATCCGCTCTTCACATTAATGATATTTCAGAAAACCGAGAGGCTGATCTTAATGAATTGCCAATAAGTTTTTATCAAGATAGAGAATTAACTATTGATTATTATTTTGGCATTAATGAACATGTGCTTTATATTCCTTCTTGTGTTGATACATTAGATGAGATCAAAGGGTATTCTAATGAATGCCGTGAGGTCAGTTATGATAGTTACTTTCACATTGAGGATATTGATTTGTTATCTTCACAATTGAGTCATCATGATCAAAGTCGAATCAAATATGAAAATGAAGAGCACTCTAATTCTGAAATTGTTTCAAATAGTTCTCATTTTCAGACAATTAATCATACTCATGATTTCAACATTTGAGAAACCATTCCAATCTATGATTTATATGATGATCAAGCTCTCTTTCCTATTCACAATCACGATTCTCTTTCTAATTCAGAAGTTGGTATTAGAAATAATTCGAATTATATTATTCTAACCAAGTCTTATGAAAATGAAATTGTTTTAAATCAATTCCAATTGTGTTATAACAATAATTGTAACACTAGTGTAAACTATGATTTGATTTTATTATTTTTCCTTCACTTATTTTGTTTAAATTCATATTTGTTTTCTGTTTTTAGTTTTCGATTTTTAGATATTTTGTGCTGGCATATTGAGAAACTCAGTATTGAACACTCAATTGATGCATTGCCTGAATGAGAAAATAAATTTTCACATTCTAATCGTGAACATCAAGAGCTATTAATCTTCCAATTCCAACTGATGTTCATTTATTATCAATTACTTCTTTCTTCCCGAAAGAAGTCCCAACAAAAGAGTATATTTTCACAATATAACCAACAATCTAATTTAATTAATGATCTTCCATTGTATCTAACAGATTTCCATCCATATTTCATAGACCCATTTAAAAAATATTTGGAAAGTTTTCATTCACAGAAGATTGCTAATATTTTAACACTTGCACATAACACTAACAAATTATACAGGCCATTGTATCTAAAAGCTCATTTCCATGATTGGGCCTGTCATCTCTTCTTTTGAATCCCTTCTAATCATTAATAGAAATTCATCAAGGTTTCTATGATCCAATTGAAATTCAGTTGGAAAGGTCATTTCAAAATAAGGTAATTGTAAATAAGATATTAGCAATAACTGTATGTTCCTTATTCAGATTTAGTTTTCTTAGTTTAATTATATTTATATTTTTGTTACTAATAATTGATCTGTACATACATGCAGGAATTAAAATGCTTACATGGCTACATTGGAAGTATGACTATACCTAGTCATGTTTCCTTCATTAAGTTAGAAATAGGAATAGAATAACTTAGATTATATTATTTTTTTGTGTGTATTTATCTGTTTATTTCATATTTTCAATAAGAAACTAGTGAATCTGACTTCTTCTGGGCATCCCCTTTCGTTTTCGAAAAGCGGCTTTAAACATTTTAAGCTCTTAGATCATGCATATTTGTGAAATAACTTGATTGTTTTGTTTTGCAAAAATTCACCACATTGATCGTACACATGAAGAAATTCCAAGAATTTGCTACAACTTGACAATCTTTTGATTCATAAGTATTTCTAAAAAGGAGTTTGTTTTCACCACTCTTGTCTTCCAATATAAATTTGAGGTGCATGCAATTTGAAAATTCATTATTTATAATTTCTAGATTAAACAAGTAGGTGATGTTGAACTTATGCGAATTTTGAGAAAATTTGGGAGAACTTGAAGATCCATGAGGTAAATTCAGAATCAAAATTCTACGAGGTATGTGTTTACAAGTTCACAGTCATCTATTATTAGTTTTACTTTTTCAAAGTTTATTTCTTATTTTTTGTTTTGTTTCTTTTTCCTGGTCTTCATCGACTTAATTGCGGAGACTTAAGATAAGAAGTAGCCAAACCTTTTCTAAATTTGCTTCATGTTCAAGGAAGTATTTACGATTTCATCTAAATTTGAGGATCATCTAATTTTCCTTTTATTCATTGAAATCCTGATAAGTCTTAATAAATTCTTGGAAAAGTTTGGTCGGATCATTATATTTCATAACTCTCTACATAGGAAAGTTCTGATAAAATTACTTTTCGATAAGATATTCTGACAGTTAATTAAATTATTAAAGGGTTATTTATTTAAAAGAAAAGTTAGATTAGTTGTTTTATTTTTGAATTGAACACCTCAAGAAATTGTCAGACCCACAAAATTTCGCGTCTCATATCACATTTCGCATATCAGAGGTTCTCAAATGAGCATATTCCAAATATCTTTGATTCCCCAATCTTCCCATCCCCTCCAATCTCCGATGAACCTTTCCTCCCGATATCGCATCATCCATATCGCAAAACCTCTGTATTGAAAATATTTGATTGGAAGCAACTCTTAACATTTCCTGATAAGAAACTGCAGATGCAAGACCTCCGATATTCCTTTTCGCTCATTCTCCAATAAAATGAGGTTGCCAATATTGTGATGTGCACACAACCCTGGACCCGATACGATAGTTAAAATCAGTTTTAAAATATTTCGCGTCCACTCATAAATCACAATTTTGGTTGAGGCACATGTTTAAAACTTTCGATATCCCAGATCCGATATGAGATTAAATCCATATAATTAAATGATCGGTTTTGTTCTATATCGCATATTGACGTATCAATGTTACATCCTGTATTCAAAATCTTTAGATTTCCGATTTCTTATCAAATTCAAAGTCGGTCCCACTAATGAGCCACATCATCTATCACAATCCTATTATCGCAAGAATGATATCGACATTTCATTTCATTAATAATTCTGATCAATGATATGACTATTCTCCTATATAGCAAGCGCTCCATCACAATTTCTCATTGCATATGCTCATATCACAATCCCGCTATCACAACGCTTCTATCACATCGCAAAACTCAAATGACACCTTGCCTCGACATCCTCCGATGCGATAAACTTCGGTATGTCTCCCTGCTTTTATCTTTTAACTATTGTATAACACTCAATCACATATCGGCAAAAGTTGAATCTCACAGTTTGAATTTATGCGTGGTAAAGAAACTTGCGATGCAAAATATCCAATGAGGAATTGTCTTGTATAAAAGAATTTAAGGCACTCTTGGGCAACTGTTGTGGTAATTTAGAAATTCATAAGAAATTTGGAACATGGTTAAATAATTTTAATTTCTCTTATATTTGAGTTTTAGATATATCACTCTATATTTAATATATGAAATTCAAGACCTCCCCATCTATGATCTGCATTTCATTATCTTGAATTTGGTCTTAATTCTGAACAACTTATGAAAATCATAGAGTTGATATGAAACTTATAATATTATGAGAACATTCATCGTTGTGATTCATTAGGAAACATTCTTTCATTCCCATTTCTGATGGATTTGATTTATTTCCGATTCCCTGAACATAAAGCATTGTATTATTCTAGTTTACTTTTCGCTTTAGTATAGATTTAATATATGATGATTTTTGGTTAATAAGATTTCAATTAGTTCAATTTCTTCATGATTTTAATTCTAATTAAAGTAAGAAGTTAGATAGCAATGGAAAATGGTATCTTTCAGGGAAGATTAAATGCAATTCTCCAATGGTAAGTTTCATGTGACCATTTTCATTACTGTACTTTTGTTTTTAGTTTAGTTTTTTTTGGGGTTGATCCTGAACTCAGTTTTTACAGGTCTTCATCAACTTTTTGCACCTCTATCATATCAATTTTGAAGTTCATTCTCTTTTGTTTAGTTTTATTTGAGATTCTTGAAAGGAACAGTAATGATCCGCACCAAATAAGCTAAACTGGGGATTTTTTGAACGTCTAGTCTGTTTCTTTAAGCATTACTTTTATAAAAAATGGTTAAGATGCTTTTTGCAAGTTTTTCTATGAAACAAGAAAGTTGGCGACAGATAGAGAATTCTCATTTAGCATATTATATATTATCACAACTATTTCACCCTCTCCATTTTGAGAGCCTCATTTCTTATAACTCTGCAATATAAAAAGAAAAAAATTAATCTTAACATTAGAAGGAACGTACATATGTTTATTTTCTTTTGTTAAGATATTTGTATAAGTACCCTTGTTGGAGTTTATATTTTAAGATTGAATTTTTCTTTTACCTTTCGCCTTCTTTATTTTATTTTTGTTTGTAGATTTCCTTTCTTACTTTAATTTAGGAATTCTTTTCCTTTTCATTTCGGATTTGTTTTGATTTTGTTTATTCTGCCATGATTTATGTGAAAGACATTTTTTCCTCGCCTCACAATGATTAGCATACATGGGAAATCTCCTAACTCTATCTATTTCAGTGAATTTCATTTATCATTAAAGGCATATCCTTATGGAACCATAAGACCATCTTGCTTTGAATCTTTTTCATGGAGGAACACACATCCTTACTAAGTGATGGAGTTTATTATTTCAAGGAAAAACTTGATTTGAATTTAAACACAATGAATCTCTCCCACCCCTCCACATAAAAGCCTCTGACTGATAGTTGCAGGAAAAGAATTTGGAGTAAACATTATGAAAGTATTATGTCCATTAAACATAAATATTTGTTACCATCCCACCTCTTTCACTCAGATACATCATAAACTAAAAGATTGCAAATGCACTTATCAAAAGAGTGATTAAAAGAGGAAGCATGGGAAATATATGTAAACCCGTCGGGGATATGGACGCTCGCTAGAAGCGGGACTAGACTTGTATGGCATAAAAAACAACTTAGTCGGGGCACTGTTTAGGCTCGCTGGCAGCGAAGCGATGCCAGAGACAATCATAAAATGGATATATGCTTTATCAAAAACTCTTATCTCTACCTTCTTCTATTATTAAATGAGGTAGTTTTAAAACAAATTTTCCCAAATTTGGATTCATGACGTTTATTCGAATCTATTTTGAGTACTTATCTTTACAAACTCATATTGCTTAATCTATTTATGTGGGACCTATGGAAATGTTTTACTGTTAGTTTTCGTGATCTCCATTATTTTTAACCTTTGGATAAATTAAAGTTCATTATCTTTAACCAGAGATAACTGGTTCTTTTAAGTGTGTCGCCATTGTTATATGGAAAACCCAACACCCCCCATTATTTAATTAATGGGAACTCTTTCCATTAATTTTTGGCTAAAGCATGTTTTATGATTTTCATTTTTGTTAATTATCTTACAATTTTGTCATTTTTTTGTTTTAATCAGATTTCTATTTTGATTGTTTCATTGAAATCGACTTTTCACAAGTTTTCCATCGATACTTGTTTCACCTAATTTGGTCAACTGGTTTATAAATAGCACTCCTTTGAAGTTTGATCATTTTCTTACCTCGACTAAAAAATATAAATAAATGTATGATATTTCAATTTTTGCAATTCGAATAGTCATTTATTGTAAATATTAACTCTTAGTTAATTTTTACTAATTCTTTCAATTTTCACTAATGGTCCTACAAAATGACCCAGCTAAATTGTACAATAGATGAAAGCACATTTCGGGATTTTGGTAATTTACTCCAATTTGTTATTTTAAAACAAATTGTCAAACCCAAAACCCCAAAATTGTAAAGTGTCTAAAGTCCAATTTGTTGGATGGTTAATTCACGTGGGCCCCACTTCACCTCCCTTCTCTTCCCTCCAAATAACTTGCAATAAAATTTTGTGATTGTGAAATGGTGATATCACGATATCGCATATTTCATATCACAATTTCATTAGTGCCTCATATTAAAAACCATCGAACTCCAATTTGCGATGCGATAACTTTATATACTACAGGTTTTTGAGTATATACTATCATTCTCATTCACTCCTTACAACTCCCGAGCCTATGTCACTTCACATCGCCCTCATTCCTTATCACTCCACCTCACTCCCCTCACCATCACCCTCACATCATATCCATTAGTACTCTCACCATAACCCTCCACTCCTTATACCTCCCTTACTTAACCCTCTTCTCCATATAACTCCTCCTCATGTAGCTTGGTTTAGGGTTGATTCCAATGGTTTGGTTTTATAATATAATATAATTATATTATAATTTAATATAATTAATTTTAATATTAATAATAATTATTAAATATATTTTAATTGATTTTTAAAACATATTTTTTAATTAAGTTTGGTTTATAATTAATTTTGTGAAAAATTAAGATTAATAGTAAAGTTATAATTAGATTATCATTAATTAAATAATCACTTTAATCTAATTTAGGATTAGAATTTAATTAGAAAATTCTGATTTTTAGCCCAAGCAACAGAAATTCCAGAATTCCAGCAATTTTAATATACCAACTTTGGAAGCTCATAAATGGAATTTTACTTGGCCAAATGAGGCCCATGACTCCTCATTGGAAAGATACAATTATGGAGAATATTTCTGAAAGTAGTTTCATTACCAGATTTGATCATTTATTGGGTCTAAAATCGAGCATAAGATCAAACTCTGATTTTTTTAACAAAATTATTTTCTGAGTTTAAGTTTTTGCATTTTCATTTACCCACAATTTCTTCTAAGTATATATCCATTCACCTATGTTCTCCTTGGAAAATTAAATATTCACAGGAATCAATAGAAAATTCAAATTTCTTTTATTTTGATTATGTAATTAAGTTTTGAATGGATTTATTTTAATTCCAAATTTGGCATTTGGATTTTATTTTTGCATTTTAATTTAGTTTTGATTTGTTTTTGCAGGAAAATAGTTGAAGAGATGAGGAGAAGAAGATCTCAATCAATGAGAATGCTCCAACAATAGAAGAACATAATTTTCAGCCAATGGAAATTGATGGAGTAGATTTATTCTTCAATAAACTTTCTTGTTGAGAATTATTTTGTAAATATTATAAATAGCAGATTGTAAAATGTATTAGCGGATTCTCTTCTCTGCAATTTTGAATTCTAAAAGCACTACTCTAATAGGGATTTAGAGTTGTAGGTGAGAGGAAAGAAAATCTCAGATCTGGGGATTTTTGAGGATTTTTCTTTTGCATTCTGAATTATGTATGATGGGCAGAGTTTGCACTATTGCAACTCTTATTGTAACAACAAAAATTCAAAGATTGTAGAGGACTGTTGGAGACCAGAGCCAGAGAAATGGATTCAATAAATTAATATTTCTAATACTATTGTTTTAAATACTAGTTTCATTTTATGATCGCTGGAATGTGTCATTTTATTCATATTTGTGCACTTCTGTCGATATGAATAATTTGTTTCAATCATTTTTTATTATTTATCTCTGCTCTTATGGGTTGAATTCTGATTTATGGGTAACTATTTGCTAAGAAATATGTCTTTTAGTAGTGATTTAAGAAAAATTATATGTTGTGAACTATTTCCTCATATTATTGTTTAATTATTCAAATTACTAATTTATCAATCAATATCATTTTGTGAACTACTTTCTAAATGTTGTTGGTTGATTATTTCAGTTAAAATGTTTCTGAATAGAATATGTTTCGGTATTCACAATGTCAGTTAATTAAACTACTTCGTTAACTTGATATTCATTATAAGCCAAACATATTTAAATCCCAATTATTTAAATATCTTGCTCTTAGTTGTGTTAGATCTATATCTGCCTAATTGAGATATGATTAGGATTTAGTTCCTTTTTCTTGCATTTTAGAATAATTTTGTATATATATTAATTCTACATTCCTAAAATTCCTCTTCACAAAGAGGAAAACTTTAGTCGTGGCTTGGATGAGCCCCGGATCAGCTTAATGATCAATTTCTTGCCTGATCAACAAGAAACCTGATCTGATGTCTCTTCTCCATTGGTGGATGAAAGTCATATTTTAAGTCATTTGGAGATTAAGAGAAGGTAACTAGACCTATTTAAACTAGTCAGAACCACCATTCCAAACAGAAAAGGAGCTGCTTTAAGGTCTGAACCGGGTGGTCATCCCTAATGTTGTTGCAAAGAATTTTGAGGCTTCAACACCTTCATATCATTCATCTACTGAATTTTTGTCTTATGAAGAAACTTAGGAAAATTAGATCCTTGAAAATCCAATTCATTGTGGTAGTTATTCGCAGTTGCAAGATCATGTGCACGAAGTTGTTTTTCTTCACTCTTTTGAAAGTCAAAATGACAGTTCTCAAACAAGGTTACAAGAGGTTAATGAGACAAATTTAGAATTGTTTAGTAACCAAAAAGATAATCTTAATTCACAAAATGTAGATGTTGCGTTTGAAGTTTCACTAGAAAGTACATAATGTTTTCCTGATGTGCATGATAATACAAATGAGCATATTGTTTCCTTTCATTTTGAAAATTATCTTGAGTTGGATGTAATAGGACAAGGAAAATTAATTAAAAGTGAAGGGAATGCCTGCCTTTTTGATCATTGTCAAGAAGGGGTAGATTTTCATGCTTTCCGAGACCTGTGGCTAGTATGTTAGAATCATCAGTGATGGTAGAGTTTGTTTTGTTCATCGATAAAGGGACTGGATTTAGATTCCAGTTTGAGTTGCCATTTCTTAAATTTTTCTTTCTTCTTAAAGAAAATGTGAGTAGACATTAGTTAAGTAACCATTTACTTGCATGGTTTCATTTTGTTTTTGATTTCACCTGATTGGGAAGATACTTTTAGTAGGTTAGACTAGGAAATGGCATGCAATAAGTTTGGTTTTTCAGTAGTGAGTTTTTTAATTTCCATTTTTAGTTTTGAGTGTGCCATAATGTGCGATTTTCAGCTGCAGAGTCAATTGTTTGCAAATAAGGTTGTCAAATTTAGGTAAAAGGTTGGGAGCTGCCCTATGGATGAGGAAACTACCTTATGGGGAGTTATTGTTGCCATCATTGATCAACAACATCTCCGTGGAGCCAACTGTTATCACAATAAACATTTCACATTTTTAAATATTTTTGGAAAATGCTGACAGTTGTAGTGTCAGTATTTAAAATTGTAATAAACAGGGAAATTTTCTTGATAACAGGGTTGTCAACATTTTTTGGAAATCAAAGTAAATAAGCAACGAATTTTGTAGTCATGTTCCAAGTAGCAAAAGGACTCAAAGGCTACATCACACCCTTTCCATTGGAAAGTGATATGAACAAACTTTCCAATGGTATGTGGAAGTCCAAAAATAGACTCTTGGATCAAAAGATATGGCATGTTGAAGTTTCAAGGATTGAAGCCTTAGGAAGGAAAGAGACATCAGTGATCTCATATCGGAGGTCCAAATCATATCAATGATCACATATCGAAGGTCCATAGCATATCGGCGATCACATGTCGGAGGACTAGCATATTGGTGATCGCATGCCGAAGGTCCAGATCATATCGACGATTGGCAAATTGGTGAATCAGAGAGCCATAACTTCTTAAGGTGACAACCTTTAAACAATTATAATATGAAAATGTGTCGATAGTGTTAAAATTGCCGAGGAACACCGATAAAGTTTAACAAATGATTTCATTGCAAAACCAAAGGTGGATGGACCCTTTTCTCTCTCTTCTAGAGGGACACGTGGTGGCATATGATTGGTCTTGCAAAGCTACTGTGGCATCTGATGTCAGCATGATGTGGCGGTACAGAAGGACACGTGGCAGGATGTTTTGGCGTTTTGAGGAGACCTAAGGGGGAAAATCTGGGTGACACGTGTCACCACTCATGAGGTGTCACATGGAGTGATGACATCATATCGAAGATCGCATATCGGAGGTTGAGGAATATCGCAACTCCAAAGTAAATTCTTCAATTAGAAAGTTCCAATGAGAGGGGTTCTGATATTGGGCTGGCACATGGTCAAGAGGAGTTTAAAGAAACTCAGGCACTAAGCACTTAAGAAAGGAAAAATAACCCTCGACAGGAAACAAAATTCCCCAACACCTGAAGGTTAAGAAGTAGGTCACAACCCTCAGTCCTATGGTGAGAAACGCAGGTAGGGCTAAAGCATAAGGAGCTAGGACAAAATCGGAACTTCGCATTAAGTTACGTTATAAAGGGGCTTTAATATGGCATTAAGTTGATAGTCACTGGCCCAGTCATATAACAAAACAAATGACAAAGGAGCAAAGTGCAAGGAGCTAAGGAGTATTAGTGAAGCAATAAGGTGGAAACTTCTCCGATAAGACCATATAGAGAGTTGAAGGTGTATGAGCTGGTAGTTATTGATTCATAGGAAAAGAGGGGTTGGTAGTTTGAATGAACAGTCAACAAGTTTTTGTGAAAAAAAAAAAAAAATTTAGCCATTCCAAATTCCAAGGCAGAGGATAAGCATTAATGAACCAATTTCCAGATTTGAAGGCTAAAGATTTTCCAGAAGAATTGAAGAAGAACGAAGGAGCAATTGTGATGGATTGTTGTAGAGGGACCCATTATGCTAGCAGAAATGCTAAACTACAGTTTAGGAACCTTTTCTACTTTCAAGGGAGGCAGTTTACCAGATATTTCTTTTTTCCCAAATACAAGCATATTTTCCTATAGTTATTCTAGGAAAGACAAAATATTTTTAAGTTTATCTTTTGCATACATGAACTTGAAAGATATTTAAAATATCTCAGTTTCTGTAAATATGTGATGAATATTATTTTGCAAACTATTATGTAAGCATTATATAAACAATTTATGAATATTGAAACGAGGTTAGCTTTTATTGGAAAAACACTTGTAGTTCAAACATATTTGAGCAAATCTTGAATGTATTCACAGTGTTTAATGAGTAGTTAGTAAGAAATTCATGTGTTACTTCTCCCTGTCAGTATTTCTTTGTTATATAATTGTTTTCTTCAAATGCCTGAGAATGTTAGTTTATGAGATTGGATTTCATTGATTCTCCTCTCTTAAATTATTAATCATTAATATTTGTTATTCTAGACATCTATAAACTTTGTTTTCTTTCAGTCAACTTTCTTCTAAATCTCCCAAACAATCAAAGGACGTGTGGCTTTTCTAGCTTTGTACAACCTACTCATTGGAGTTTTGATCTCATTTGTTTAATAGCTAGACTTCATGCCCAATTTTTTTGAAGATCACCCAACCAATTTATTCCTTGACCTAAATCTGGTCATCTGAACTCAATTGCGCAAAACCGTCTACTACAGTGACCATAGGGTAGTTGAGTTTTACAGAGAGATCCCTCTCCGGGTTGAAGGGCCAACTTCGACCTAAAAGAGGTTCTGAGGTTACCTTAGGGTTTTTCCTTGTAGTCAGGGTTTTCCCCGAGTTATAACAAAATAAGTAGATGATGTTGAACATATGCGAATTTTGAGAAATACATGGGAGAACTTGAAGATTCATGAGCTAAACCTACAATCAATAGTCTTCCAGGTATGTATTATCAAGTTCATCTTCATATGTTGTTAGTTTTCCTTTTCATAATTTACTTCTTATTTCTATTTTGTTTCTTTCGCAGGTCTTCATTGGCTTGATTCTAGAGACTTGAGATAAGAAAGCAACTGACCCTTTCTAATGTGAAACATGTCTAGGGAAGTATTTGTTGTTTCATTAGAATTTGAGTATTGTTTAATTTTGATTCTATTCATTAAAAACCTAATAGGCCTTTTTGTATCAAAATTATTGCATTATCAGAAGATTCATATTAGATCCTTATAATATCACAACTTTCTTCATAAGAAACTAATGATAAAATCATTCTTTGATTTAATATTTCTGATAAATAATATAATTATTAAAGGGGCTTTTGGTTAAAAGGAAAATTTGAGTTGAGTGCTTTCGTTTGAATTAAATACTTTAAGAGTTGTCAGCCCCACAACTGTCACATGGCATATCGTCCCTCGCAAATATCGTAACTTATAAAGTGTACTATGCTCAAAACTCTCGATATCCCGATCATCCAATATTTCGATGCCCCAATACCTCCATCTTTATCATATCATAATTTTTATAAGAAGCACCTATTCATATCAGATGCTTGCTCTTTAAATTCCCGATATACTATTGCTAATATGGAAGTCCTGATATCACTTCCTGCCTCCGCTTTTTTATTTAAATATGATTTATCGAAAGTTTGATATATCGTAACTTTATAGAGTATAGCCAAGTGATTTCACTGATATTTTTCTTCCGATATGCTCATGTGTGCAAACCCACATGAATTCATGTTTCTCACTTAGTAATATGAATCAATAATCATATTCTGCCTCTCATCGATGCAATTGAAATGAAACACTTACACTTTTTACTGCTCATATTTTCTAAAAATAGAGGAAAATTCACACAAAACTCTTGCAGGGAATGATCTTATCCATGTTTTTATCTATGCCTGTTTTGAATCTTACAATTTCCAAGTTGAGTTGAAACATTACATCGCACTCATTCATAGTTTTTTCCCTTTAGTGATATTCCTTTCTTCTGAAGGGACTCAGATCCTCTAATTGGTGAATTTTAGAATCTCGATCCTCTGGTTTTCATTTAACTGAGATCTTTCCTCAGAATTTCAGACTTTCTGACTTATTGGACTCTTCTATTTGTATTATATCAGAAGAATTTAAAATAAATCCTAATATTTACCTCGCTGAGATCCACATTGCCTTTTCCTCCATTATCATGTCCATTACACTTAGCAGAGGAAATGGTCCCTATTTCATTGTATTCATTGGAATCTTCTGTTCTCAAAGTCTTGTAGATTTATTTGAGCTTCAAAAAGGTTTCGAGATCTTTGACACCCGATTTATTCTCATATTTATTAAATCTCGGAATCCTTTCCTCGGAAGCTTGTTTTACAGGCAAGTGTAAGTGCTCTTGCAATAATTTTTACAAAACTTCAATTTATCTCATTATCGAATGATAGACATCAGAACTATTTTATAAACTCTTATGAAGATTTTACCTCTAATATGTGAATGTTTGATGTACAAGAAAAGCAATGTTGCCACATTATACATTTAAAAAAAAATTGTTATCGGGCATGATCAATATCGTAAGTTTTGATTGTAAAAGTTAAAAAAAACTTTTGTTCCAAGATCTTGCTTCCCTTTAACATTCTAAATATCGAGACTTCTTATATCGGATGTGAAATTTAATTAAATTTCTGAAAAACAAATGTGGTCGAAAACATTATCAAGCAAATTTTTTTGTTTATCGGAGGTTTTTCCCATTAAGAATTTTTGAAAACTTGAGCTCTTACCTTTCACTTTGATTCTCTCTAAAACTCGTAACTTCATAATATCAGGTTAAGTATCTTTGTAGGTCTCTGATAAATTAATTCTGATCTTTAACTATGCTCGCATGAAGTCCTGTTTAATTATCTTTGTATATATATGCTACTTTCATGTTATCATGGTGGTCAAGAGCTTAGATGATTTTAATCATAATTTCGTCATATCCAATTATTCATTCATCATTATGACTTTGTGACTTTAGGGATATACATTCTTCATAGTATGTGCACATGGGCCTCTTTTTACTCTTCTTGCAAATCTACTTCGCTAATGAGAAATTTCATCACATGTGGTTCATTTATGTTTTTTCCTTTGACTCATTATTGGATGTACATTTTTTTTTTATCTCAATCATATTTTAGTGAGCATCTTCATTTTCTTTTCAAGGCACCCTTGAGCAACCCCTATGGTAAATGCAACAATTGATAAAGAATTTGGAACAGGTAAAGGTAATGGACCATGGTTAATTCATGTTTGAATTATCATTTATTTGAATTTTTGATATATTACTCCATACTTATCATATAAAGATTCAAGTCCTCTTCATATACATAATTGTCACATTTCTTGGGACTTTGAATCAATTTCAATATTTTGGGGCGCATATAAACTTAGAATGAAAAAAGCAAAGAGAACAATCATCGGTGCAATTCATGAAGAAGCATATCTTCATTCTCTTTTATGATGGATTTGGTTTACTTCATATTCCTTGGACATGAAACATTGTTTTCTTAGAGTTTATTGCTTGCTTTAGTTTAGATTCAATAAATGATGATTTTGGGTCGATAAGATTTCAGAAAAATCAATTTCTTCATGCTTTTAATTCTAATTAAAAAAAGAAGTTATCTTTTATTTGAGAAGATGATATCTCTCAGGTAAGATTAAATGGAATTCTCCAATAGTAAGTTTCATACGCCCACTTTCATTCAAATTCATTTATTTACAATTGGTTTCAGATTTGTTTTTAGTTTTTATTGATCTTAAACTCTGTTTTTGCATCTCTCCATAAACTTTTCACACCTCTACCAGATCATATTTGTATCTCATTCTCCTTTCTCTCATTTGCTTTCAATTTTTTTGCAGAAGCAGTATTGATCCTCATTAAATTAGCTAAACTGTGGAGTTTCAAAACCTTTAATTTGTTTCTTAAGCGTGCCTTTTATTAGAAAATGGTTGAGACACTTTTATGCTAGTTTTGCTTTGAAACAAGAAAATTTATAGCAGATAAAGACTTCTCATTTGGCTTAATCTCATTGCATGATTGTTATTTCCCTTATAGTTTCAAAGCCTCATTATTTATAACCCTACAAGATTAAAATTTACTAAACTCTCCACATAAGGAAAACACACACATGCTTATCTTCTTCTATTCGTTTGTTGAGACCTTTGTAAAGTTAATCTTGTTGGGGTTTTCCTTTTAAAATTTGGGTTTTTTCTTTCAACTTCTCCTTTCCTCATTTTTGACATGATTTAAGTTGTTTTCTTTTTTCATTTCAGTCTAGATTTCTTTTTATTTTTGTCATTGCTTATGGTGTGATTTTGCTGACTCCCCATGATTCATGTGGAAGGTCTTTTCCTCACCCAATAATGGTTGGAATACATGGGAAATCTTTACTTTGTCTATTTCAGTGAATTTCATTTATCATTAAAGGTATATCTTTATGGAACCATAAAGCCCTCTTGCTTTAAATCTTTTTCATGGAGGAACACACATCCTTTTTAAGTGATAGGGTTTACCTTTTCAAGGAAAGAACGAACCTGAGTTTAACTCAATGGATCCCTTCCACCCCTCCACTTTATGAAAGCCTCTGATTGATAGTCGCGAGAAAATAATTTGGAGTCAAAATTATGAAAGTATTATATCCATTAACATAAGTCTCTATTACCATCCCACCTCTTTCACTCAGGTATATCGTAAACTAAAAGCCCGCAAATGCCCTTATCAAAAGGGTGATTAAAAGAGGAAGCATGAGAAATACAAGTAAACCCATCGGGGCTATGGACGCTCGCCAGTAGCGGGGCTAGGCTTGTATGATATAAAGCACAACTTAGTCGGGGTATTGTTTAGGCTCATAGGAAGCGAAGCGATGTCAATGACCATTCATAAAAATGGATATATTATTTATAAAAGAACTCCTATCTGTATCTTCTTCTATTTCTCAAACGAGGTAATTTTAAAATAATTTTTTTTCCCAAATTTTGGATTCATAATTTTTACTCAAGTATGCTTTTGAGTACTTATCTTTTCAAACTCATATTACTTAATCTATTTATGTGGGACCCATGGAAATACTTTATTGTTTGATTATTCAACACACTCTATTATTTTTAGCCTTTAGGTAAATTAAATTTCATTGTTTAACCAGAGATAACTAATTCTTCCCATTGTGTCGCCAATGTTGTAGGGAAAACCCAACACTCCCATTTTTGACTTATTTATTTCAAATAATGGGGACCCTTTGCATAATTTTGTGGCTAAATCACCTTTTAATATTTTCTTTGGTTAAGTGTCCTACAATTTTGACTTTCTTCTTCTTTTTCTTTTTCTTTTTTTCTTCGTTAGATTTGTATTTTGATTGCTTCATTAAGTTCAACTTTTCACTAGCTTTCCATTGGTACTTGTTTCATCTCATTTGGTTACATAGTTTGCAAATAGTACTCATCCGAAGTTCAATATTTTTCACTAGTCAATTTTCACTAATTTCTTCAATTTTTCACTAACGGTTCCTCACCTTATGACTCTTGCTCTTCCTCCATATGTCACCCTCCTTCATTAAAGGTTCCCTCCATTTATGATATGAATCTAAAGCCACATATTGTTTTTGGTTTCGAATTTTGTTATATGGGATTGAAATTTTAATATATATTATATTAATATTATATATTAATTATATTTTTTATTATTTATTAGATTTTTAAATATATATAATTTTTAAATTTTAATTAATTTTTAATTCATTTCAATTTTTAATTAAATTAATTTTAATGGTATATAATTAATTTAATTTTGTAATTACAATTGAGAAATAATTGTGATTTAATTTAGGATTAGATTTTAATTAAATCTCCTAATTTTAGTCCAGACAACAAATCTTTTAGAATTCTAGCAATTTTGACACTTCAACTTTGGGAGCTCATAAGTTGAGTTTTACTTGGCCAAATGAGGCCCAGGACGGCTCGTTGGATAGATACAATCACTGAGAATATTTATGAAGTGGTTGAATGACTAGATTCGGTGATTTAATGAGTCTAAAATTTAGTAGAAAATAAAGCTTCGAATTTTTAAACAAAATTAATTCTCTCAGTTTAATTTTCTACATTTTCATTTGCGCATAACCTTTGTTGAGTACAAATCCATTCGACTATGTTCTCTTTGACCAATAAGACATTTACAAGGATCAATGGAAAACTCAGATTTTCTTTTTATTTATTTATTTAATTGAGTTTTATTTGAAGATGTTTTATTTTCCATATTTGGTATTTTTTATTTTAATTTGTATTTTAATTGAATTTTGATTGGTTTTGGTAGGAAAACAGATGAAGGGACGAGGAAAAAAAGATTTCAATCAATGGGATTGCTCCAACAATAGAAGAATAGGAATTCACACCAATGAAAATTGGTGGAGCATAATTACTCTTCAACACCTCTCCTATTTGGAATTCATTTTGTAAATTATAAATAGTGGTTTGTAGAATGTACAAAGGGCTTCTCTTCTTTGAATTTATGAAATTCTTAAAAACACTATTGTAATAGGAGCTTAATTGTTGTAGGTAGAGAGGATCAATCTCATACCTGGGGATTATTGGGATTTGTCTCTTTTTAGTTTGAACTATGCATGTGAGGAGTAGATCTTGCACTATTGCAACTCTTGTTTTAACAACATAGTTTATGAGTTGTAGAGGACTATTGGAGATCAGAGCTAGAGAAACAAGGTCAATAAATTGGTATTTAAAATACTATTGTTTTAATATTGGTTTGATTTTATAATAGCATAAACGTGTCATTTTCGTTCATATTTGTGCACTATTGTCGATGTGAATAATTCCCCTCAATAATATGTTGTTATTTATCTCTATTATTGTGTGTTGAACTCTAATTTATGAGTAACTATATACTGAGAAATTAGTTTTTCAAGTCTAATTTAACAAACAATAATATTTTGTGAACTAATTCATTATATTATTGTTTAATCATTCGAGTTACCAATTTAATAATCATCATCATTTTGTGAACTACTTCCAAATGTCGCTGATTAATTATTCCTGTTAATAGATCTCTAAATAGAATATGTTTTGGTATTCATAATATCAGTCAATTGAACTATTTCGTTAGCTTCATATTCATTATAAGCCAGACATATTTAAATCGCAATCATTTAAATATTTTTCTCTCGATTGGGTTAGATATACATCTTTCTAATCGAGATAGGCTGATGATCTTTTTCCTTTTTCTTGCATTCTAGGATTAATTTGCATTTAGATTTAATTCTACATTTCTAGAAGTCCTCTCATCAAAGAGGAAAACTTTAGTTGTGGCTTGGCTAATTCCCATATTAGCTTAAGGATCACTTTCTTGTCTGATCAACAAGAGGGTTGATCTGATGTCTCTTCTCTATTGGTAAGTGAAAGTCATACTTTAATCCAGTAGAGATAGAGAGAAGGTAATTGGACCTAGTTTAACCAGTTGGAACCACCATTCCAAACGGAAAAGGAGCTGCTATAAGGTCTGGACCGGGTGGTCTCCCTTATAATGTTGAGGTAGATAATTTCAAGCCTTCAGCAATATCCAAGGACACAGGCATCCAAATATCTTTGACATGTGTCCAATGGGGGGGTGGGGTGCGAGAGACAACAAAGATAAACATTGGAATCCAAGCTGGTTTAGATATTGTCGCCCCAATTGGAAAAGGAAGCAAATGATGGGCTCTGAAAGTAAATGGACACCATCCATGCCTTTGATGGCATCCAAGCCAATGGAAATCATTTTTCTCCTACCCACCTTCCACTTTAGATTACCACAAAGCTAATTCTTGGCCTGCATCAAACTATGCCAATTGTGTGAAGCCTTCCTCTTCTTTAGGGCTCCCACACTAATCCAAGACTCTAGAAAGTGATGGTTAAGGTATTTTGCACTAATTACGTATTGCCATAAACCAACACCTCTAAATTCTCTCCAAAGGTTTTTGACAAGTAAAGCCAAATTGAAGCTATATGTATCTCTGATTCCCTAACCTCCTTCTGCCTCACTCTAGGAAATTATTGCTAGACATACTAGATGAATTTTCTTGGGTTTACTAGTACCTTGCCAAAGAAAGTTGGAAATGATAGCATCTATTCTTTTGATGACAACTTTGGGCATTTTTAAAAGGTGCATCCAATAGACGAAGATGCCCTAAAGAACTTCCTTAACCATAATCAACCTCCCACTCAACATAAGCCACTTGTTTTCCTAAAGGGCCAAATTCTAAGCAAATTTTTTGATTAGCCATTCCAAATCCTGGCGCTCATAGTTACTTGGATTCAAGAGGAAGCCCAAATACCTAAACCCTCTGAACATCATTGTATGATGTGTTTGGTTTCCAATGAGTCCCAGAAACACCTTCTTTACAGTTGGTTGCTTCCTACAAAGAGTGTACAAACAAATGAGTTGTGTTAGTGGATATCCATGGATAAATAAAGCATTGAAAGTAATGGAGACATTGCATGAATAAAACTAAACTAAAACTCAGCTAAATAACACAAAACAAGCTTTTGAAGCAAAACAAATCAACAAGGCTATAGGAAAAATATCATTTTTATTGATTGATGGTGGTGGAAGAGTTACAATAAAAGTACCAAAGACACTTGAAGATAGTTTATTTGAGCAATGGTGCTCAAAATCTCTCAACAAGGATTTCTCTTTCTTAATCTCTTTCGCAAGCTCTTTCTCTCGCAAAGAAGCATACAAAACTCTCTACAATGGTGGAATTCTCCTCACAATGGTATGTTAGATTGCTTGGGAGCAATTTTGGCAGCATAACAGTGCACAACTTCTTATTGTTTTTGGCTCTCTGTGAACTTGTATTTATAGAAAATTTGAACACTCCTTCTCTCCTGTGGATCATTAATGTGGTTGTTTTCCTTATAAATGAGATGAGAGCTACCATCTATTTGCCATTAAGGCTTCTTGGGGCTCAAGGCTCAAATGGTCAACCCATCATGTCAATAGGTGAAATGTCTTTCAAGCACGTTTGTTTCCTGAGGTGCTGATTGGGTTGACTGGGATTTTTGCGACCCTCGCAGCTATCAAAGAAAATACCATGAGGTAGTTAATTTCCAGTAGTGGTGCACCCGCAAGGGTCAATTTTTTAACCAAGCCTTAGGAAATATTTTCATATTTGGGTCTTCATGATGTTTCTAGCTGAAAATGTAACCTCTGTATGTGCTGATCACTAACTTTGAGTGTCTTCTATTGTGTATAGATGAGTGCACAATTTTCTCATGATAACAATCATTGCCATTTTCACCTCAAAGATACTGGAAATCTCCGTTGCAGTATCCACATCTAGCCTGTTAGAAATTAGTTCAAATTTATCCTTGTTCATAATCAATCCTCATGCAACCCCAAAGTTGGAAAGAACTTTATGAACCACCATTTATTCACCAGTTGGAGTTTCCCCATGCGAAGAGCACATCATCAAAAAACATAAGATGGGTAATAATGGTATGTCTAGAAATCACACATCTTGTAATCAACCTCTTGAACAGCCTCCCAGATCCCCTTGCTAAGACCATCTATGACCAAGATGAATAACAACAGAGATAGAGTACAACCCTAATGGAAACCCCTATATATTTTGAAGAAATATGTCGATATCCCATTGATGAGAACAACCAAGTTTGTAGATGTCATATAAGCCATAATCTGGTGTATGTGCCAACGAGCAAAACTAAATTTGTGGAAAATTAGTCTGAGGAACTCCAAATAAACTCTGTTATAGACCTTGATCACATCGATTCACATTAAACATGCATCCAACCTCTGAGTTTTGATAGAGTGTATACACTCTTATGTAATTGCCACAACATCTTGAAACTGTCTAGTGGCTATAAATCCAAACCGATTTGGTGTGATGTGTTCCATTAACATTTGTTTGATCATGTTAGTTATTAATTTGGCCACCATTTTATACACAACCTGTGTTATGGGACTCTTCAGCCAAAGCTAGCAGGTCTGCACCCATGAACTCAATGAAATGGAGAAAAATCTCAGTTGACCAACCATCAAGGCTTGGGTGTTTATCCCTTGTCATGCTTTTCATCACCCCACGTAACTTCTCCATACTAATCGACCTACCCAACAAGGCATTGGCCTCTTCACTGACCATTTCTGGAAAAGGATTGATGAACTCCATCTAGTTGACAATGTTAGTTCTTGCTTGAGCCCTATATTGTTCAATGAAGTAGTGGACGACCTCAGAATGAATATCCTTATGTTTTGTTAGGACCCTATTGTTCCAAACTCATATGTGCCAAATGGAATTAATCTTCTTCTTCTTCTCTCTCCTTTTTCCTCTCCTTCCTCCTAATACACCCAAAAACTGAAAAAAAAAAAAAAAAAAAAAAAAAAAAAAAAAAAAAAAAAAAAAAAAAAAAAAAAGAAAGTGTGTCTCTTAGACCCCATTATATATATATATATATATATAATATATATTCTATATTCCTTTGTTTTTGAGAGCAACACACCAATAACAAATTTAAACCATAAGGATTTTTATTTATTTTTAATTACTTCTTTTAATTATTTTTTTGCATTTTTTAAGATATTAAGTTAACATAAAATTAGGGAAATATTTTATTTATAGTCAACATTAATTTTTGTAATCTCTCTGTTGACATATGAAGTTGATATTGAAATCTTATTTAATATGGATATTCTGATATTTTATCCAAAGTATGCATTGATCTCATTCATACTAGAAATTAAATATAAAATAAGTTTTCTACTTCCAATTTCCTCATCTCTATGTATTTAAAGTTGATATAAAATGATTTTACTTAATTTGGAAATTGAAATATTTTGTTTATGGCTAACAATAGGATATGATTTTGTTAATTATATTTATTTTTAATTACCACATGTTAACTCTATGTTGAGCATGCGAGGCATTTCACATCTCCTTTATAATGAGTTGTAATATCAATATTATTATAAATGTCACATGTAAACTCCATATTGAGTATTGAAAGAATTACACAACTCAAAAGTAGAAAGCATTATGAATAAAATTAGAATTTTTTACTATCAATTAATTTATCTCTTTATATATAAGGTTGATGTAAAACTATGTTATTTAAGATAGATATTGAAGTGTTTATATATAATATTGATTTTAAATTATGCTATTTGAAGTGTATATTGATATATATTTTTTATGGATAACATTATAAGATTTTTTCCCTCGGATCCAGGTGCTCATGGGACTTCTAGCACGACTCCCCAATCTTGATGTTAGCGGCCACCACCTGGCATCTCTCCCTCACCAAGTGCCATTCATGGATTTTAATTCACCTCATTGGCACCTGAAATCCTAGTACTAAACTCCCCTGCTCACTCGCTCCTGCAATAAATCGACAAAGTCCATGGACATTTTATTCTCCAAGAATCATTCTCCCTATTGTTTTTCCATAGTACTAGTGTCTAGGATAGAATCTTACAATCACTGATGCTACCAAACCAAGTATCACAAGAAACTACTTTGCACAACGAAACAATATACAATAGTAATCTACTTGTGCACAAAATATACACAACTTTTTACATAATTTTGTACAATAACCCAACTTCGTTACATTAATCCAACTTAATAATACAACAGTCTAGGGTTCCTGTAATAGGGATAAAGGCCCTCATACATCCACTGATACAATAGAAAAAATGGGGCTTGGTGTTAGTCCATTGACAACCAATCTACCCTCAACAAGATACTCTAACCATCTAGTTGATGTAGCATGAAATCACAACTTCTCTTGGTCATACCTTGTACCTGCCTGGTCCTTCAACTCCTCATTCACAACACTACCTCTATCAATGATCCAAGTCCATCTGGCCACTGAATCTCAGCTATCCAATCTTCTCACTAGTTGTGCCTTACTCCATCAAGGGTAGAACACATCAAGACTTTTGTCGAGTTGTTCAGAACTTCGTTTGTAAACAACTCACAATTTCCCACTGCTTCTCCTCAGCTACTTAGGGATGTCAACCCACTATAGTCTTCCTGTGTTGCTCTAATCAAGACTAACATAGGGCACAGAGAGATGCCACCTTTCACTGCAAGATGTCCTTCTCCCACAATCCATCTTATGTTCTAGATGTCCTTCTCCACACGGAAATTCTAGAGCTACTCAAACTACTCTTGGTTGATCAAACCTTGAGCTCAGCAACTGCCACTCTAGCAGCTACTTTTTTCCACAAAAGTTCTATGCACCAGGATCTAGCTTTGACACTATCAATCTTCCCTCCAACAGATCATAAGTTCCCAATCCATTGTCCACACTTGATTCACTCTCACACTACCCTCCAATAGACCATGAGTGGCTGATCCTTGTTGTAGCATCTGCACTCTAATTAGGGAATCCAAACATCTAAGTTACCCTTCATCTTGGTTGTCGACAGACTCCTCAAACCATCCACCTATCAATCAAACATCTGCAAGAGGTGATTGTCACTCCCTCTTTCCTTGGGATCTATGTTTTCCTGATCTCTAGTTAGGGAAGATCAACAGCCCTAACCCTACTTCAATTCATTGTGTTCCCTTGCTAAACATTGTTTCCTCCTTTGTTGTACCTATTAGGTCTTCTCCAAACACTATTTAACCATGTTATCCTTTTCAAAGAATGTTACAACTTTTGATTATGCTATAATAATAGGTCTTAGCCTCCTTGCAAGGGTTTTCAACCCTATTCAACTACATCGAACCTTCTTGTGATTTCAACTTGAAGGGAAGAGCCTCTTTAGGCCTCACGACCCCTAAAACATGTCACCTAACCTGTTGCTATAGCTCCTCTCCTGTGGCCTGAACAAAGACATCACACCATACACAAATAACACAAAATTCACCCAACTTACCTCTGCTCCTACGTCTTGATCTAGCAAGGAAGATGCACTCACAATCTACCCACAAATCTATCCTTAAGCCACCTTTTTGGCTACCTTAGAGTTGCAACATTTTCCACAAAATATTCACACCAAAACCACATAGAATTCCTCTCCAAACTTGGTTTTGTTGTCTCCTCTCCTTTGCCTCAGACTCTCACACTATTTCAGAGCTCCTATTTCATGATAAGTGCACTTATGATCTACACAAATGACTTATGTTCACCTCATATTTATATCCAATACAAGGGCTCCATTGAATTGAATTTTAGGGATCGTCCAAATATCATTAGGCCTCCTAACAACTAGGACGACTTAACTTCTCCTTGTGCAAGCCCATACATAGCCTTAAAAAATCGATAACTTGACATCTAGACCTCAAATTTGGACGGTATTTTTTTCCTCTGATTCCTCGCGGGGTCCTAATCATAAAAAAATATCACATGTCAAAATATCCTCATGTTTTTAGCCCGAACATCTTTGGGTACAAAAACCCAAGCTTGGGTTCCAAGCCCACAAGTCACTTTTGTGGCTCTCCAACCTCCAATCCTCGAATCCTAGGGGTTGGAGTACCTCCTAAGCTACAAATCTCAACACTCCCTCTTAGCGAGGGAGGTACTTCCAACACTAGGAAGTCTCCATCATCATCATCTTCAACAACATTAGACCATCAGGTGTTCATCACTATGGCATACTCTGTAGAATCAACCTTGCAATCTTGGTAGTGTCTCTTACTCATCACATATAAACCTGAAGATCCCAAACCTCCACAGGGTTTCTCCCTCTTAAGCTAGACTCCTTCTAAGCCTTCATGATCTCCAATGGCTCAGCCTTGCAAGCACACATCCTTTTGGATCAGACAGAACTCGTGCAAATCCCTCCAATATCGGATATGCAACATCATGATCTGATGAAGACTCTATCCTTCCAATCTGTAGTCCATCACATGAAGAAAACTCGATCATCTCGATCTCATTCATGCCAAAGAAATCCTTGAGAAGTCCTAATGATTCATGGAAAATCAAAGGAATTCCATTATCATTAGCCTGCCCTACATCAAAATGTTGTCTACCAAGCTCACCACCAATCCACCAGAACTCTCAACCAATCTCGCTTCCATTCCAGTCAAGAAAACGTATCCATGTCTTCAACTTAACCCTATGGTCCATGATCTAGACAATCCTAACTTCCTTTGAGTTGATTTGATGCGCACACTTTGATTCACTGGCCCTTAAAAGTATCTGAATCATGCTTTGATACCATGTTGTTTTTCTAAGGCATTGGTGTCTAAGATAGAATATTATAATCACTAAATACTTTACATAATGGAACAATACACAATAGTAAATCTGTTAGTGCACAAAATATAAACAAATTTTTACATAATCTTGTACAATAACCCAACTTCGTTATATTAATCCAACTGAATAAGACAATAATCTAGGACTCTCGTACTAGGGATAATGTCCCTCATACATCCACTGATAAAATATACAAAATTGGGGCTTGGTCTCAGTCCATCGACAACCAATCTACCCTCAAAAACATACTTTGAACATCTAGTTAATGTAACATGTAATCATAGCTCCTCTCAGTCGTACCTTGTACCTGACTGGTCCTTCGACTCTTGATCTACAACACTGACTCTATCAATGATCCAAGTCCATATGGACATTGAATCTCACCTATCTAATATGCTCACTAGTTTTTCCTTAGTCCATAAAGGGAACAACACATTGATATTCCTGTCGAGTTGTTCACAACTCTGTTTGTGAACAACTCACAACTGCCCACTACTGCTCCTCGACGACTCAGGGATTTCAACCCACTATAATCTTCCAACACTTCTCCAATGAAGAATAAAAAAGGGCTCAGAGGGATACTATCTATCACTACAAGATGTCCTTCTCTGACAATGAACACAATCTAGGAGGATTGCCCATCTTCTACTGTAGATGTCGTTCTCCACACGGCAAGTCTAGGGCTACTGAAACTTCTCCTCAATGATCATACCTTGAGCTCAACAACTACCACTATAGTAGATATTTTTTT
>APFE030871598.1:0-35468 GCA_000404065.3 Pinus taeda
TATATCTACATCACGCGGTGAACCTGAAAGGCAAACTTCTTAAGAAAGATCAACTGTAAAATAAATTCAATGAACATAAAAACACTTTGGAACCTAACGCACAACATTTAGAAGTCTAGGCTAGAGATATATTCTGGCATCGTAAAGCCTCGTAACTATCACTTTCATTGTTGGTTGGGTGATTCTTCCTCATTGAAATGACAAGTGCTAGTACGGACTTGTGCTCCCACATACCGTCGAGTATATATTGGGAGACCACAATAGGCTATATCTTTTATCCTTAGGAAGCCATGTTTGTCACCCTATCGATCGCAATGCACTGAACACAACATTCAGGAAAATTGACTGTCGTACCGTAAAAAGTATTCTGCAATTTTGCGTTTGGTTTGGTAATCCCTCTGTCTAGATTTCTAGAGTAGTCTCTTTCATTCCTTTTCAGACTCCTTAAAGGAAAAGGTCCATCTGAGTACTTGTCACTTCAAGCTCATTAAAAGTCGAAGGTGACTACAGTCATCTTTAGATTTTTCTCGACTCTTAAAAATTGAAAAAGCAAGTTATGTCAAAGTGTCTAAAATTTATTTTAATTGGAATAACGTCACTATTCCCTCATTGGTCTTAGGTTGAGAAAAATGGAGTCCACCAACCAAGGATTTCCCCTTGAAGGAAATCCTAGTCCTTTCTCCTCTTGGGGAGATGTTGGTGCACCTCATATGGCCACATTGTCCCTCCCAGGGCTGACAATTGGCTTTCCAATATGGCTCTTCTTGACCTCTGTCGTTCAAACCACCACGATTCTTGAGCAATAAACTCAACAACTAGATGATACTAGAGTTACTCCCCAACCTTCTACTTCACTTGTTTCTCCCTCCCCTCCTTCCTCTTCGCTTGGTGAAGTTGGTAAAGCTAAAAACCAAGTCACTGAGAAGAAGAAGAAATGGAAGGAGAAAAAAAAGAAGGAGCCAAAGGAAAAAAGGGGCAACCATGCATCATCTAGTAAAAATCCACACATTGCACCGTCCAAACCCAAATCTCCATGTCTCATTTCCAAAGGGGACCACTATCATCGAGATTGTCCTTGCACCCTCGGATCTTAAGGGACTGGTCTCCTCGTTTGCACAATCTGCTGTCATCAACCTCTAACGATCATGTTGAGAGTACACCGTCAACTAGTGAAAAAAAAGTCTCTGGACAGAAAGGAAAATGTAAATTTCCTTGCAAACTGTGTGAAGGAAATCATGTCGTCCACCGTTGTCCCTTCCTGGATGAAGCTAAAAGAGTCTTGGATAACCGTCCTACTTCACTACTACGGCTTCCTCCTGGGTACAAGAAACTCTTGCCGAGTCCATCGCTAGTTGAAAATATGACTGACATGCCATTGTGGTCGGTAGAAGCATCTATCATTGAAGATAAACCCTCTGAGTCTACGCTAGACGAAAGTCAAAAGGTCGAGGTGGCAATCGACCCAGTCTTGTCTTCGGAAGGTCCATCTTCAGATGATACAGTCACCGAAGAGAACGAGAATGACACCATTCAAATGTTTTTCGTAAACACAGACTCCGATGAACATGGGGGCAATCTACCCGTTCCTTTACCGCAGGAAGGAAGTTCGTCAGGGTCATATCCGGCCGTTTATTCGGTCCCACCTCCGAGCAACCTAGTCGTTTCCTTCGATTGGAATCTACTAGGCAAATCATGTTTACCGTCTAATGTACCATTCTGAATCATTGTTCAAGCTTACAGAATGGTCATGGTTGGTACCATCATAGATGAGGGGGCTTCTGTGAGTATCCTTTCCTCAACTACTTGGAAAGTGCTTGGTTCGCCATCGCTTCTGCCTGAGATGTGAAATCTAACAGGCTTCGACAAAGGAACCAGTCGATTGTTAAGGATCCTTCCAAGTTTGCCTATAACTTTGAGAGGGAAAACCGTGTATCTAAATGTAATGGTAGTGCGAGGACCTTTAGATTATAGTCTACTCCTTGGGCACGACTATATTTATAGCATGGGAGCCATTATCTCCTCACTCTTTCGAGTAATGTGTTTTCCGCATGAAGGCTGAGTGGTCCAGCTCATAGACTAGCTTTCATTCCCCGTCTCACACATAGCTCATAGTCAAATGCCATCCCTAACTGGTCTTTTCACGCAAGGAATGTCTCATCAATCTCAAATCCGTCCACCTAAAGAACGCGAGTAATTCGGTGGCCATGACTGAAACCCAGAGGGCATGCACCCTGGTATGCTTCAGTAGGGAAACTCTGGGTATAGGGTAGGTTTCCGCGAAGGATATATGATTGGTCCGACAGCCGTCTGTATAGGAAGGTGGGATTAGACTGGAATAAAATACCTTCGTTAGAAGGTAGGCCTTTCCCGATAGAACAAATGTTTCGTCTGCAAATTGAAGGGTAACCTGGAAACTCTACTTCACTATAGCTGGGGGCATGCAAACCTTTTTGCATGCAAGTGAAGAGCGACCATTTATTTTCTTAGTTTGTAGATTCTCAACCCTTTAAACTCATAGGATTGGTCATTCCTAGCTTACATAAAGAAAGGATACAGAGCAAAGTTTCGAATGGTGCAAGCTCCTTAAAAATTGAACCTATCGATGAGACATCCTTATTATGCAACTGGCATGACTAGTTTTTATGCGAAGTTCAAGCTCGTTAAAAATTAAACCTAAGCAATGAGCAAATTTTTCCCCCAAAGTTTAAGCTCATTAAAAAATGAATCAACCTCCGGTAAATAGCCATTGCGAATGAATTATCATCAGCTTCTGAGCCCTAGTCGTGTTCTTACCATCACCTCCACTTTGTTTAGCCGATCATATGCCTCCATTTGGTTGTTTACCCTTTTGAGGAATAGCTGCGAAGAGTGATTCTGTTAGCCATCCTTGTGACACTGTTGTGACTGGAAAATTCCAAGCCTTACCTAGAATCAGCAGCTACCCGAAAATATCACTCATTCCTCAAAAATGAGTCTCCTTTAAGCTCTTTTCATCTGACTCATAAAATATGAAAAGATTGCCGAGCAATTGGCCTCTCCAACTTGTTAAAGCTACCGGGAGTGTTATCCCTCCTCTACATTTTAATATTTTTGGACCTGAGGGATTATTACACAAAAATATCGAGTGCTTGCATTGTTCAGCTTGTTAAAAGTATCGAAAATTCATCCCTTTCGTATTATTTTATACTTTTTCGGACTTAAGGGATTATATGAAGAAAAAGGATTACTCGAGTTTCCTTTCCGTCCCTTTTCAAACTCTCTAAAATTGAAAAAGGACCGAGTTGTCTTTGTCATTAAACTCGTTAAAACCAATAGCGAAAAACTTGTCCATAGAGACAAGAACGAGTTTCACTATCGCTAGGCTCGTTAAAACATAGCGACGGGTTTGCCTGAAGGGAAAATTATAGAACAAGCATATGTTATCCTCCTCAAGCTTGATAAAAATAAAGAGGTACTGGTCAGCAATGACTAGTGAAAAATGGGAAGAAAACTTGAAGAAAATTTATTGGTAGTGAGTCACTCTTGAACATGACACTTTCACTCCATCACCATGATCGAGTCGGGTTGGGTTATTTCATTCACCGGTCATACTACCATTGTTCCACCGTACCATCCATCTTTGGGGTTAATGCTACCAATCCATTTCAGTGTCACCGATATGTTCAAGAGAAGTCGATCAGAGAATTCACCAACCCAACTTGTGTCTCACCCACTGCAATACCTTCACGTTTCATTCTATCATGACCGCCACCCTGAACCCTATATCATCAAATCGTTTTCACCTCCATAAAATCACTTGCTCCATTCCATGTTGTAGATGTGGGATTCATTAAGGCCCTCCTACGATGGGCCACTCCTTGTCGACGACAGCTCATTATCCAAGGAGTCGACCTAGGAACAACCCTTTCAGTACTTTGAAGCTTGCATGCCTCAATGGCAAGTTTCTCACTTCCGGCGACAGGTTTACATCAATGGCCTTCGACCAAAAGATTTTGTGTCATGTTCGATGCCAAGTCCCATTTCCACACTACGCGAATTGTATTGTAGTACCTTGAGGGTCATCATCATTATCGGTGATTCCTCGCATTCCTGTTAACAGCTTACATCATTGGCTGGTAATCAGGCGTTGTCTTTCCATGTTCGACTCCAGAACATTTTTCACATGGATCGACTTGTACTTCGGGCGAAGATTGAACGAGTTTGAAGACCTCGGATCTAGTTTCATCCATTCGGGTTTCGATATATTCAGGAGAATAAAGACATCAAATGTACATCGTTGCTGCACAGATGATCATCCGAATCAAAGGATGATGGCTCTATCAGAATCATCAGTCTGCCATACAGACGGTTGTCTGTCCTATGTACATGAAAATGAATTTATAAAGTTAAGCATGGGAATGCCCGCCTTAGCTAGATCATGAAAATGTTATGAAGATAATGTATTGTATTGTATCTTATTACAAGTCGCCTTCCAGTTCGAAAAACCTCGGATCCTCATGATAAAGCATTTCACCCGACATCAAAAGATTTTCAACCTCATGCTTTAGGGGCAACTGTTATAGACATATTTGGGCACTACAACCCTAGACACATATGTCCATAAACCAAGGGCTTCTGAGTCCCTAAAAGTGTTGTTTCATGCCCTAAAGGAACAAGGTCAGCTAATTACATCATCTCCCAGAAGTTCTCCACAGAAAACTACTCAGAACTGGTTAAAGCTAGACCATACAGATTGCTCAGTGCTAAGGGTGCGATGCATCTCACTTGCTCAGTGCAAAAAGTGCGATGAATACTGGAAAGCCTTTCTGTAGGGTGCGATGGGCGAGAGTAGACAAATGGCAGAGACAGTTCGCAAGGTGGATGATCATGGAATCTTCCAGAAACTTCTCCTGTGACACTTCCTCTTTGAATTCGCCCAGGGATGAGTAAGATATCATTAATCTCCAAGTGGAATCAATAACTATCAAAGAGAAGACACTAATCAAAATCCCAGAAGCTGACTCACCCCCCCTACAATCATCTATATATGGATCCCTCATCCCAGAGATCCAAAGGCTGGAATCTTGTATCTTGTAAGGAAGTGTTGTTGGTTTCCGGGTGGAACATCATAGTGTTGGGTGATCTAAGCTTTTCATGATGTGAAGAAGGGCTTTCATGCTGAGAGGATGATGCTGGGTCAAATCAATGGGTTGTAATCCTCTCTTCTAATCTTCACATCAATAAAGTTATTCAAGTTTTCCTCCACATTCTTGTATGTTTGATGATATGTGCATTTGTGTGGTCAATATATATGTGGTCCTATATTTTTCATGATTGTAGATCTCTGCACTTTGAAGGTATTATGCTGCTTTGACTTTACAGGTACTCTTTGAAATGGAGTAATCAAAGAAGGAGCGGCAAAGATCCGTCAGAGGGGAGAAGGAACAAGCAAGGAACCAAGCGAGAGATTGAGGTTGGTATCCTTTGCTCCTCTCCTATCTGCTTCTCGTAAAGGAAAACAAAAGTAACCTTAATCTGTTTGTTTCTAAGATAGCTACCCATCTTAGTGGGACTAGCAGATCTGCATAGACACTAGATTTCCCGATAACAGAGCCATTGTCACATCTATGACTTGATGGTAGATCAAATCACAGCATATAGGATACAAGTTGAAGGTCATGTGCACGAATATAATGGTTCACCTGCAGTTTGTAGAGGATTTCAAGGTCGACGACGTGGTCGAGGAGGAGGTGCTAGATGAGGACACGTTAGATCATATTCTATAATTGTGGCGAATCTAGACATTATGCATGAGATTGTTAGAATCCCACTCACTCTTCATGTCAGTATTGTAGATAGTTTGACCATGTGATAGAAGATTTCCCTATTTTAATGGCTAGGATGAAGGAAAAGAAGAATAAAAAACTTGTGTATAATTTACAAATGATGAGATCCAAACCACATGAGGATGATCCAAGCATTAATATAGTGGCACAAAGTGGTGCGGCTACCAGAGAAGATAGAGTAGAAGGTAAAAATATTGTGGCAGATACATGGGTTAGGAAGGCAGAAGAGAATAATAATGGGTTAGATCTACAGAAGGAGAAGGAAACTTTAATAAAGGTGAAGCAGAGTTTCATGATCCCAGGAGCTTTGACATCAAGGATGCAGATGCAACTAGTACCAAGGAAGAATGCTCTTGAAGTAGGTATTGTGATGGAGAACCCTGATTCGACTATTCTGAAGTCCTTTCTACATATGTGTATGAAGTTTCTAAGGGACTAGAAAGTAGTGGAAGGCTTGAAAAAATTGATTGACAACTCTGCCAGTAAAGATAACCCATGGCCTGAATAGCGCACAATAAACAAGCTCAACAAAAATAAGAAAGGAATTGGAGAGGAAATGCGATTAAATGTGCATATTAGCGAATTTGAAATGGATCAAGTAATTCTGGACTTGAGATTGGATGTGAATGTATTACCAAAGAAGACTTAGGAGTGGATGGGGCAACCAAAGTTGCAATGTTCAACAATTTAGTTGTGCATGGCCAATCAGCGGAAGATTATCCTGATGGGTCAATTGCAGGGTGTTGTAGACATGGAGCACACATAATCGCAAATTTTGAAGTTATTGATATTGTGGATGACAGTAATATGTATCTGGCATTACTCAAAATCGATTGGGATTTTGATTTGGATGCCATAATCAATATAAAATGGACAAGTATGTATTTGAAAATAATAACACCAGGGTTTTTGTTCCATTAGATCCCTATGAAGGAGCCCAATATATAGAACCCATCCGTGAAGAATACAGTGATGAAGATATTGACCACATCTACAATTTAACTATGTGCAACAAAGATTGGATCAACCCCACGACAAATGGAAGGCTAATGCGGGAGAAGGATAGCTCATGTTCTTCAGACTTAGACGAAGAATTGGAGAGCTAGCAGAACCGGTTGCACAAAGTCTCTACTCTGTATTGTAATAGAATGACAAAATATCTCTACTGCATATCAATTGAGGTACATAATTTTCCATATTATGATGGGATAGGTGATGTCAGCTTATTTATGGATGAATCTAAAAAGGATGTACTAGAAAGATAGCGATTTTAGTCCTTCGGTATAGTTTTGAGGGCTACACCTGCACAATGGTGGGGAGCACATAAGGATAATGTAGTAGATTGGAAGAAATACTGAAGGTTGATGAGGCTCGGGTTTGGTCATGCAAACACAAGGATCACAAAGAAGTACAACAGAAAGGATGATCCCTGAGATCATCTATCTCATTGGACTAAGGCATAGGGCAAAGAACCTTGACCACAATAGGTACATGTATTTGTTCACACTTTAGATGTGATACCGATGAATTGGTATCTTGAAATAGATTTGCGCCATCACGCCATTGATTGGAATTATATGAAGGAAATTTTTATATTGACCTTTATCTTTGAGGATGGTTTCAAGTGTATAGATGATGCCTTTCAAGAAATTATAGCAACAATTTTATGAAAACCTAAAGAGACAACGACTTAGGTACAACCCGACTGGAATGCGTGGTTGCATCACGCACTGGAATGTTATAATATGGTCACTGAGGAAGGCGAACAATATATGTGAAACATTTATATTCTTGAGTTAAAAGGAAAACGCAAATTGAAAGGACTTGACATTGAAATACCCAATGTAATGTAGCTTGTTAAGACAAGGTAAGTAAACATAGGCTCAGAGGCGGAGCCCAATTTCATGTGCATAGGAGATTACTGGGATAAATATACAGGTGGAAATGTTGTTGAGTTACTGCATGAGTACCAAGAGTTGTTCCCAATGAAGTTCACAGAGTTAAAAGGCATCATGGGAGACATAAGCATCATGAAAATCACTTCGAAGCCAGATCTGAAGCCTATAAAATGACAACCATATCGACTCAACCCAAAGTACAAGGAGAAGGTGAAGGAGGAACTTGAGAAGATGGTCGCAGTTGGCATAATCGAACTTGTTGAGGAATCTGACTAGGTGAGTCCAATAGTAGTACAAGAGAAAAGGACTAAGGGATAAATAAGGACCTGTGTCGATTTAAGGAAGTTGAATGATGCACGCATACATGACCTGTTCCCAACACCATTCACGAATGAATTTTTGGAAAATGTAGGAGGACATGAGGCCTACTCCTTTACAACTGAGGTCGACAATAGAGAAGCTTATGGACGATGTTCAACAAGCTGTACAGAACTGCACAACAACACTTCATCCATTAAAGTATGCATACAGAGGCTTGAAAGTAAAGATCAAAGGCATACCAACTGAGTGACTCGAGGAAGAGTCACATATTTTTGTTGGGGGCTTGTTGAGTAGGGGTCCCCTAGATCTAAGTTTTTGTCTAAAGTCATGTAAATACTCTACATTTTGAGGAGAAGAGTGTGGGTAGCGTAGGGTTATAAGAGTCAAAGGGGTTTGGGGAAGGTCTGTTGAAGAATCTAGAGAAGTTAGAGTTGATTAGGTTCTTCTTAGGATGATAACTATTTGTGAGGTGTTTTTAATTTTTCTTCTTATATCAATCTTCACTTATTCTTATTAGTGTGTCTTCTTTAGTTCATCAAATAGATACCAAAGTAAAGACGCAAGAACACAAGATGTTGGCATCTTTCCAAGGCCAAAACCTCTCCCTCTTAGAGAGGAAAACCTACACAAAATTCTTCTTATAGAGATTCCAATTGATGAATACCAAGACCGTCAACCTTAACCTACTAGGCCACTCCAAGACCAAGACACTATGTGTTTTCTTCTTTGTCAATGTTGATCTCATCATCATTGTTGCACCATTACTGCACCACTTCATTACTGTTGTAATATCTTTGTTGTCCTTCACTGAGATCATAACCTTTGTGACTATGTCTCCATCAAGAACAAGATCATAACTATGTTAGGATCATGACAACAACTTGTTGTATGTCATGATAGAGTGTGTAAATTATGAGATCCTTTCATCATAATTATGTTGAGACTGTGGAAATCCTTATTACCAAGACTATTGATATCTTCAATGAGAATCATGCTTGTCACTGTCATGCCGAGAATACATCACTGTATTTCATCTTATTATGCTAAGACTATGAGATTATGTACCCCTGTAATATTCATCCCAAACTATAGACTCCTCTAACTGAAACATTGTAATATTGTATTATATTAGTCTGAGATTCTTGTCCTTTCCCTATATGAGATTTCAAAGAGGTGTACTCACTATGCCATCCGAGATCCTGCACCCATCCCAAATTTAGTGTCTGAAATTCTTGTTTTCTATGGTGACCTCAATGACTTATTTATAGTAGTTAGGTCTCTGTAAATAAGCCAACATATCACCTTGAATTTTTGTGTCTCTTTATTGAGCTGACATAACATTAATATTCATTTTGAGGCCGACTTAGCTATTCTCTTCATCGTTTTGTAGGCAGTCTTCTTTGTCCGTGTCTTTGGAGGATTGTGCTTGTCTTGGAGGGCCTTTTAGACTAGAATATATATTTACACATATGCTCAAGAAGAGCTCTTTGCATGTCTTTGACTCTTTGACTTTCCTAGACCTATGGAATGAGCAAGAAACTCATTCTTATAATTTATAAAAATAATATTTCTTTTTTCTTGACAAGTACATAGATCAAAATTACATTTGTAAATACTAAGCCTAGTTACACTTTCTTCAACACTCCCTCTTAACTAGGGAGGTACTTATAATGGTACTTGGTCATTCGCAATATGAATAATTTCTCATAAGAAGAATCAAATTGGTAAACCATTTGTTATAGCATCATAGTAACCAACATTGTTTATAGCAAGGCTTTGACTAACAACTCTATCTCTCATCAAATCAAATACAATGTTGGCAAGACCAATGACTATATACACCTTCATCATTATCTCTCAAGGTACATACCCACCCAAGTGTTCACTGAGTATGACCTTCTAGGACTATTCTTATCTTGGTTTCCCAAACCTCAAAGAATATCGATCCTCTTGCCTACTCTTATCTTGGATTCCTACATATCCTCAAAGGGCATTGGATGCCATATGATTACCCAATCCTCCCATTCTTTCTTCCCAGGTTAAGACAAGAATGTTGTGTCTATCTCTCCCTCTCAACTGCGGAAGATATGCCCAAGTTTCCTCTGACCAAAAACTTGCTCAAGCTCCCTTTTAATCAAGAACTTGTTAGAGCTCCCTCTTAGCTAGGGACTCTTCTATACATCAGTAACTTCTTCTTCGTGGGTCCTTCGGCTACTTGATCAACTTCTCTTCTTGATGTCATGAAATTCAGTTGAGCTTCTTCCTTATAGGGCTACAACCATCGATCACTTTCCTCCTTCGTTTGTATTGTAATTCCTTTCTTCATGGAAAGTGTCCTTCTTCATATCTGGAACCTTCATCATACTTCTTCATCATTCTTCTTCTATCCACCACATGAATTCTAGTTGTAATTGTATTTACAACTCTTGTTTGAGTAGCCCTATATTATCCAGCTATTATTCAATAAATCAAAACATCATATTACATCAAATCATACCTTACGAGATGGCTCTTCATCATGACATATTTATGTAGGTATCAGTATCCAACATACATGTTGACACATCTCCCAAAGATATCCATTCTCAAGGGTCTTCATATTTTCCATCAGAGTCTTCATATATTTCCAAGATATTTTCTAGTCAAGTCTTCTTAATCTTTTGGATGTTGATTGCCCTCATTAGGGATGCATATCTAATGATATATTCCTTCTCCACACATTCCATTCCCAAGTTCTTTTAATCATAGTTTCTTAGTTGTGATCAACCACCTCATACTTCACATGAGGACATATTATCTTGATTTCATCTAGTGTGTCTTATGCCTTCTTGCATCCTTTCAGAGGAGAAGATCCTTTTTTATCTTGATCAAGCTTCTCAAGAGAGAAGTAATGATCTATGTTACCTGCAACCATGTGACATGACATTATAATATTAAACACAAGCATACATACCTTAATTTACCTTTAGGTCATCTATGCTTCTTCCAGCACCTTCCTTGATTGAAGTGTCTTCAACCTCTTGATCTGTGTTTCATCTTATGTCACCATAACATCATCCATGAATTCCAAAAGTTGTATTTCTTGATGAAACACTTGCTTCCTCTCTAGATTAGTGAATCCTCTTATTAGGATTCTATCAAAGAATCTTTGGGATCTTGTATATCCTCATATGACAGATGTTTCCCTTTTTACTTGATGTATGATAAGTATTGTCCTAGATGACTTCTTCTTTTCCTTCAATGTCTAATGAGGTTCCCAAGAGTTATGTCCTTCATGTTTGATTGTCATGGATTTTGTTCTTCATGATTCCCATGGTGATGCCATGAGCTCTTTCTTCTAATGTTTTCATGATTCCATGATGCACCTTAATACCATGGTCATATCTAAATATTTAGGAGCTTATGGTAGGACCCCTTTTGTGAGAGAGGTCATATTAATCATAGTGGAGATTTGTTTCTTCCTCTTTCTTTGGCCCTTCCTTCATCTTTCGAGCGATATGAGCTTATATCCATATTCTTTCCATAGAATTGAATCTTATATTATTCTACCTTGTTTAAGGAACAAAATTTCCTTTTCCCTTTCTTTTCCACAAATGTCTGAGTTATTTCTTCCTTCAACATTTTCACCCTCAAATTGTCTTTCTCTATCTAGCATAGAGACCAAAAATTTTTGAATGAGGTATCCTTCTTATCTTCATTCCTAGATCTCCCAATTGAGATCTCATGAAGGTATTCCTTCGTTCTTTGATAACTTTACTTTTGTGTAGGTCTAAGTGATGTGACTTACCTTTTCTATGAGGATTATGACAAACCTCCTTATTCTATTCATGTACCTTTTTCATGAGGACAATGACTATCCTCCAGTATTTCTATTTCCTTGTAAAACAAAGTCATTAAACCAAAAATTGATTAAACATGAAATATACTTACTTGGCATGTGAAGAGGATATCTTCACCTTGATGCTTCCTTTGCTTGAGCTACCCATCACTAGTATCCTTTTATCAAGACTTCCTTGAAAACCTTATAGCACCATGACATTTGTGATATTGACATCACCGAAACTGCTTCATGACCTTGAGATCATCTTGACTCCAAATTCATATTTAGGGTACTTTTGACTTCTACATTTGAACACATTGTTGACATGCTAGTGATACTGCTATTCCACAGGTGGACTTTTTCATGCTCAGTTATCCTCGGAGTGCATCAACAAGCACCTATATTGAGCATTATCCAAACTAGGATAGTGATATAGAGAGACTTATGTTTTGATTTGAGTGCCATGCTATTGAGATCATGTTCATCGAAAAAATACCAAACTGTAACAAGTATATTGATATGGAGTTGTACCAAGACAGTGATGTCTATGCACATTGTACATACGAGTTGTGTAGAGAGGCACTGTATTGACAGCCAAAACTTGTCACTGAATAACATAGACAACTAAATTGTGGGTAGCACTATATAGGGAGACTCTATACCAAGAATAACACTGATATATTCTATCGAGTTGAACATGAGTTGATAACTGAAGTTGAGTGCATGAATGTAATTACCGAAGTTGATACTGCATATACTATTGTAGACTTACTCCTTGAATCTTAACAAAACCCTTCAACTTGCTTTGATGCCCTTGAATACTGACTCTTGTATGTCTCTTTTCTACTCTTCCTTAGACTGCAACCATAGCTCTAATACCATGTTGAAGAATCTAGGGTAGTTAGTGTTGATTAGATCCTTCATAGCATGACAACTATTTGTGAGGTGTTTTCAATTTTTCTTCTTATATAAATCTTGACTTATTATTATTAGTGTGTCTTATTTAGTTCATAAAATAGCTACCAAAGCAAAGAGAAAATAACACAATATGTTGGCATCTTTCCAGGGCCAAAACATCTCCCTCTTGGAGAGGAAAACCCACACAAAATTCTTCTTATAGAGATTTCAATTGACAAATGCCAAGACCGTGACCCTTGACCTACTAGGCCTCTCCAAGACCAAGACACCATTCATTTGCTTCTTTGTCAATGTTGAGCTCATCATCATTGTTGCACCACTACTGCACCACTTCATTACTGTCGTAACATCTTTTTTGTCCTTCACTAAGATCATAACCTTTGTGACTATGCCTCCATGAAGAATAAGATCATAACTATGATAGGATCATGACAACAACTTGATGTATGTCATGATAGAGTGTGTCGCTTATGAGATCCTTTCATCAAAATTATGTTGAGACTATGGACATCATTATTACCAATACTATTGAGATCTTCAACAAGAATCATGCTTGTCACTGTCATGTCGAGCATACATCACTATACTTCATCTTATTATGTCGAGACTATGAGAGTATGTACCCCTGTAATATTCATCCCAAACTATAGACTCCTATAACGGAAACACTATAATATTGTATTATATTAGTCCAATATTCATGTCCTTTACCTGTCTGAGATTTTAGAGAAGTCTACTCACCATGCCATCTGAGATCCTACACCTCCTGCACCCATACGAAATTCAAAGTCCAAAATTCTTTTTTTTTGTGGTGACCTCAGTGGCCTATTTATAATAGTTAGGTCTCTTTAAATAAGCCGACATGTCACCTTGAATTGTTGTGTCTCTTTATTGATATGACATAACATTAATATTCATTTCGAGGCCAACTTAGTTGTTCTCTTCATCATTTTGCAGGCAGACTTCTTGTTAATTTATGGTATGTTCTATGCTTAGAGAAGTTTACTTATTTTTCTTATTATTATCCACAGATTAGCAATCACATGTACATTAAGTAAACTGCAGATAGAACATTAAACGATTGATAGAAAACAAGGCAAGACAAGAGACACAAGGTGTGGTGGCTAGCCAGGGACAAACCCCAATATGGGGAAACCCTTTGATCAAATCTTCTTTTATCTTCAATAATTTAGCAGAGAGAAATAGTACAAAAATATGATTTATATCAGCAATAGCAAACCCTAGATCAGCGGCATCAACATTAGCGACATTCGCATTATTGGCATCAGCATCATCGGCAGTAGCAGCATCAGTATCATCGGCATCAGTGACATCAGCATCATCAGCATCAGTGGTATCAGTATCATCAGCATCAGCGGCATCAGCATCATCGGCATCAGCGACATCAGTATCATCGGCATTAGCGGCATCAGCATCATCGGTGTCAGCGATATCAGCCCTAAACTAGGGCAGTCAATATCTTCCAAACCAAAGGTCAAATCACCTCGATTCCTGTGCCAAAAATTGCAGATTTCCAAGGAGAGTTAGCTTCACCTACTGCACAGTCAGGAGAGAGAGAATGTTGATCAGCGTCGGTCAAAGTTCCAATCTGCAGTTTGTAAACCCTTAGAAAACTGTGTCCTTCCTTCCCACGTGTGAGAGAGAGACCTATCTGTGCAGGAGAGAGGGAGAGACTCTTTTCTACGCAGAAGAGAGTGAGGGATGGATGAGAAGTGTATCTAAACGAGGAGACATCTTGTATTTATATGCAAATGTTGATGATGAATAGATGTGTCTATTGGGCTTCTGAGCCTACATAAGTTGCTAGTGGACTTTGACAATTTTTCCATAATCAAAATAAATTCATATCTCCATAAATCCTTATCGGAATCAAATGATCTTTAGATCAATCCTACACCTCTCAACAAGAGGAATCTAAATGAAATGTTATCAGCCATGAATAAGGTGATCCTCATGGATTTTGGGCCTAGTTTCCAATTTTAACACTCCCTCTCAACTAGGGAGAACTCCATTTGTAATTCGTCTGACCGTCACTACTATTCATCCATCAAATGCACTGCCCTGAACAACTTGACCCCTACTCTGCTCTGCTCTACTTTTCCTTGCTATGCTATGCTCTGCTCTACCTTTCTATGCTCTACTCTTCCTTGCTATGCTCTATTCTACCTTGCTATGTTATGCTCTTCTATGCTCTGCTTTGTTCTGCTCTACTCGAACTATGAAGAAGAAGAAGAAGTGATCGAGGATGTATCATACCATCCTCCACTGACCCGAATTCAGTCTCAGAGTGTGTACCACTAGTCCCAGACCAGTTCTCTACTGACCCGAAGTCAATGTCATAGTGGGTACCACTCTCACAGATCCCGGACCAATATCATTGATCCTAGATCAATGAAGGTCATCCTAGCATATGGAGTACGGTAGATACAACGATGCATCCATCGATACTTCCCTGCTCATTGATCAGATGAGAGGTACTTCCCATGAGTCCCGGACTGCATGGGTAGGATGCCTCGACAAGAGAACTAATCATCATGTCCACAAGAGAGCGAAACATCCTATCCCACAAGAAAGCGAATCATCTTGTCCATAGGAAAGTGAATCATCCTATCCACAGGAGAGCGAATCATCATGTCCCACAAGAGAGTGAATCATCCTATCCCACAAGAGTATGAATCATCTTGTCCACAGGAGAGCAAATCATCCTATCCACAGGAGATCGAATCATCCTATCCATAGGAGAGCGAATCATCCTGTCCCACAATTGTCATGGAGAACACATCATCCAAGCCCACAGAAGAACTAATCATCATGTTCTATAGTCACCATGGATAATGAATTATCCTAGCCCACAGGAGAACTAATCACCCTATGCCATAGTTTCCACAGAGAATGAATCATCCTGGTCCACAGGAGAACTAATCATCTTGTTCCATGGTTTCCACGGAGCGTCACAGGGGAAGGTTGAACCTTTTACCCTATACAAAGTGCACCAACAAGGGATGGTGAGTCACCTTGTGGTCATATGTCGCTCCAAGAAGTACCTCGCGCCCCCAAGGAGCTCCCAAAGCTCAGTACATCATACTTGACCCTCATCATAGGGTCTCTGAACGACACCAAGTCGTTCTCAGAAAGTCAGGAATTTCACCTTTCCTAGGGGCTTTGTCAGAATGTCAGCGACCTGTTCATCTGTACCAATATGTTGGAGCCTTATTGCTCCTCGCTTCACCATATCTCGAATATAGTGGTACCTGATATCGATATGCTTGGAGTGATCATGAAATACGAGATTTTCTAATAAATGTATCCCGCTCTGGTTGTCACATAGAATCACAGTGGTATCCAATGTAAATCCAAATAGCTCACTGAGAGATTTTGCAACCTGACTACCTCACAGGAGACCATGCTAGTGGCAATATACTCTGCCTCGGCAGTGCTCAAAGCCACCGACTTCTGCTTCCAGCTCATCCAGGATATCAAAGCAAATCCCAAGGAGAAACAGCACCTGAAAGTGCTCTTACGGTCCACCACACTGCATGCCCAATTAGCATCAGTATATCCAAGTAGTCTCACATCTCCTACAGTGTATCTTAACCCATAAGTAATTATGCCATGAAGATATCTCAACAGATTATTGGCACCAATCCAATGTATTTGGTGAGGTTCAACCATATGTTGACTCAATGTGTTTACTGCAAAGCATATGTTTGGACGGGAGTTCACTAAGAACATTAATGCTCCGATGAGTTGACGATACTAGGTGGAATTTTGTAAAACAAGTCTAGTAGCACTACTGCTTAACTTTTTGAAGTCAAGCTCCATCAAGGTAGTTATGGGCTTGTAGTCCATCATATCGAATCTTTCCAATATCTTCACCACATATTTTCCCTAAGATAGGAAAATTTCCTTTAGCTTCTGCTAGACTTCAAGTCCTAGGAAATAGTGCATAAGTCCTACGTCTTTCATCTCGAACTCAGAAGCTAGCTCCCTCTTACATTTTTGAATGAGAGGGTCTACACCTGTTAGAAAGAGGTCATCAACATACAACACCAGTATGAGAGGTTTGTCATCATCAACCTTAAAGTAAAGGTTGGGATTGGCTTCACTCCTAGTGAATCCCATCTTCATCAAGTAGTTATCGATCCTCTCATACCATGCTCGGGGTGCTTGCTTCAGCCCATAGAGGGCCTTCTTCAACATGCACATGTGAGATTTTTTATCATAAATCTCAAGTCCTTCGGGTTGCTCCATGTAGACCTCTTCTTTGATTGAACTAGGCAAGAACACGGTCTTAACATCCATCTGATGTAGTTTCCATCCTTGTGAAGCTGCAAGGGCTATGATCGAGTGGATGGTGGTATATCTGGCAACAAGTGAAAATATCTCATCATAGTCTATAACTTCCTTCTGGGATAATCCACGAGCGACCAAATGAGCCTTATACTTTTATGTACTTCCATCAACTGCATGCTTTATCTTGTAAAGCCATTTAGAATTGACAATTGTCTTATCCAGGGGTCTAGGAACCACTTCCCAAACATCATTCTTCATAATAGACTCATATTATTCGGTCATAGCATCCTTCCATACTTGATGCTTGGCGGCATCTGAGATTGATGAAGGCTCATTTTGAATTATCGTGCTCATGATGATCATGTATCCCTGATACCTGTTCGGTTTCTTACTTTCACGGAAGGTTCCTCGGGGTGCAACATGTCCTTCAGCATCATCAAGTGTCCCCCTAAGCCATGAAGGCCTCTTCCTAGAAGAGGAAGGCTTAGGTGGAGGAGGATCAATAGGATCCATGGGTTCTTCCACATCAGGCATTGTTTCATCATATTTTTCTTTCGGTCCCCTGGTATCATCTTCTTGAGAGCTCCTCACAGTAGGAATATTTTTCACCTTACTGAGAGCCATATCTTCATCAAAGGTGACATCATGACTAATCACGACTTCCCTTTGACCTGTTACATAGATTCTATAGCCCTTAGTATTTTCACTACAACCCACGAAGATTCCTTTCTTTCCAAATGCACCCAATTTGTTCCTTTTCTCTTTCGGTACATGAAATATACAGGGCTTCCAAAAATTCTAAAATGAGATATGTCAAGTTTCTTACCAATGAACATTTCTTCAGGAGTCTTGGAACCCAATGGTTGATGGCGGCATCGGTTTTATACATCTACGGTGGTGTTTGCAACTTCAGACCATAGAAACTTTGGAAGTCTTTGGTCATGAAGCATTGCATGGACAGCTTCCATAATTGTACGGTTCTTCCTTTCCACCACACCATTCTGTTCAGGAGTGTATGGTATAGTAGTCTCCCTCTTAATGCCAGCCTCTTTACAAAAGTCATGAAACTCATTAGATTCATATTCAGTCCCATTATCAGTCCTTAAGATCTTGATCTTTTTTTTGGTTTGATTCTCGATAAAGGCTTTGAAGTGTCGAAACCAGGAGAACACTTCATCCTTCTTTTTCAAGAAGCATATCCAAGTCTTGCAAGAATAGTCATATGTAAAAATGAGGTAATATGAATATCCTCCCAAGGAGTTCACAAGTATCATACCAGATATGTCTAAGTGAACTAACTACAATATATTGGAGGTCTTGCTTTGGCTTGAGGGGAATGGCCCCCTTTTTAGCCTTCCTTCAGCACATCCGGGACATACACCTTCTTGCTCTATTCTGAACTCGGGTATTTTGGTCACCATTTTTCTTACATCAAGTATAGCTTTATAATGAAGGTGAGCAAACCTCTGATGCCATAGTTCGGACTGAAGAGATGTGTCACAAGACATGACACCTAGCGGACTTCCTCTGACCTGATATAATGAATCAACTTGAAACCTAAGAGTGAAGGCATCTTTAATATTGTTTTTCCATACACGTACCTTGCCATCACTGAAAACCACCTTGTAGCCTTTGTCTTCCATTGCCAAAATGGACACCAGGTTCCTTTTGAGATCAGGTACATATAATACATCCGGTCTATCGTACATTTCCTTAGAGGTGTTTAGTTCAGAAACATAGGCCACCAAGCGCTTGTCAATAGAGTCCCGGATGATCTTCTTTGCTTTGACTTCTCCGGATTTCCATTTGTTCCTAACAGCAGCGGATGCATTTGATGGAGGCTCAACAATATTGCCTCTCACATGGTCCAACACTTCTTGATCTTCTAAAGTCAGATCGAGAGACATCTTCCATCCGTGATAGTCAGATTTCTCATGAAGCTTGTCTTCAGTGGGGAAGAGTGTTGAGGACCCCATAGTTCTTTTTAGGATAGCCTTGCCAATCTTCTCTTCGGTGATTGCTCTTGCTCTTGCTCGGGCTTTGTCTTCACCTCAGCTTTGATACCATGTTAATTTATGGCATGTTCTATGCTTAGAGAAGTTTACTTATTTTTCTTCTTATTATCCATAGATTAGCAATCACATGTACATTAAGTAAAGTGCAGATAGAACATTAAACGATCGACAGAAAACAAACCAAGACAAGGGACACAAGATGTGGAGGCTAGCCAAGGACAAACCCCAATATGGGGAAACCCTTTGATCAAATTTTCTTTTATCTTCAATAATTTAGCAGTGAGAAATAGTACAAAAATATGATTTATATCTGCAGCAGCAAACCGTAGATTAGCGCCATCGGCATTAGTGGCATCAGCATTATTCGCATCAGTGGCATCAGTATCATTGGCATCAGCAGCATTAGTATCATCGGCATCAACGGCATCAGTATCATCGGAATCAGCGGCATCAGTATCATCGGCATCAGTGGCATCAGCATCATTGACATCAGTGGAAGCAATACCATCGGCATCAGCAGCATAGCGACATTAGCCCTAAACTAGGGCAATCAATATCTTCCAAACCGAAGGTCAGATCACCTCAATTCCTGTGCAAAAAATTGTGGATTTCCAAGGAGAGTTAGCTTCACCTACTACTCAGTTAGGAGAGAAAGAGAATGCTAGTCAATGCTGGTCAAAGTTCCAATCTGCAGTTTGTAAAGCCTTAGAAAATTGTGTCCTTCCTTCCCACCTGTGAGAGAGAGACCTATCTGCGCAAGAGAGAGAGAGAGAGAGAGAGAGAGAGACTCTTTTCTGTGCAAAAGAGAGAGAGATAGATGTATGAGAAGTGTGTCTAAATGAGGAGGAGACATCCTGTATCTATATGCAAAAGTTTATGATGAATAGATGTGTCTGTTGGGCTTCTAAGCCTGCATAATTTGCTGGCCAACTTTGACAATTTGTCCATAATCAAAATAAATTCATATCTCCATAAATACTTATCGGAATCGGATGATCTTTAAATCAATACTACACCTCTCGATGAGAGGAATCTAGATAAAATATTATCAGCCATGAATAAGGTGATCCTCATGGAGTTTGGCCCTAGTTGCCAATTTTAACACTTCTTTGTGCTTGTCTTTGGAGGATTGTGCTTGTCTTGGAGGACCTTTTAAACTAGTATATATATTTACATAGATGCTCAAGAAGAGATCTTTACATGTCTTTGACTCTTTGAGTTTCCTAGACCTATGGAATGAGCAAGAAACTCATTCTTATAATTTACAAAAGTAATATTTCTTTTTCTTGACAAGTACAAGAATCAAAATTACATTTGTAAATACTGAACCTAGTTACACTTTCTTCAACAAGGTCAAAGCCCCTTCTTTTGTAAAGGGATGGTATTATCTACAGTATTTTGAGCTCCGCCCATGGTTTATAGACCATGGTATTGTAAGGATAAAAGAATATATAAAGGGATGTTTTATCAAGTCTAAGGAAATTAATTTTGTGATGATATGTTTTTGGGTCCGTAATTAGGATATCTTTCTGTATTCGAGGAAAGGGGAAGGCTCCTGCAACTGTGTGCATGGAGACCTTGGTAATTCTATAGATGTGTGTGCATGCCCCTGCAGTTGTGTGTGCAGGGTCAGAAAGATTGTATCTATGAAGACTTGAACTAATAAAGAAGAATTTGAGACAGACCTATGTATTTTCTTATGTTCACATAGTTTCAGTGTTTTTATCCTATTTATGGTTCGTTTTTATACATTTATTCTCCAATTGCATCAGAAAGGTTCAAATAATTTTTTACATGATGAATAATACATGTTAGACTATTTACGTGCAACTCGCAAGTCTGTTAAGTAGGAAAACACTTTATGACTGTAACAATAAGGTTAACGGTCCACGAAGGTTGGATTAAGCCTAAACTGATAGGAACCTTACAGCCACATTGCATAATCCCTTTGGATGTAGAAACTTGGTTCTAGCATCCCTCAATATTGCCTCGGGTGAGAATGTGGTCTGTGTTGTGCAGATCATTGCCGAAAGGGCCGGTAGTATAGGGTTTTGTTGGTTAGCACAACTAACTCTAAATATGGGTCTAAGCCCCTGAAACATACAATCATAATGTTTCCATCAACGCCAAAGGGGGAGAATGTTGGTAATATTGGCTTTAATGTCATTAAATGCATTGGTGATAATTCATGTTGAATATCAAATGTTGGATTAGTGAGATGAATGTTAAATGTTGGACTGGTGAAATTGAATGAAAATGTTGAATGTGATGTGAATTGCGAAGGCTGAAAATTAAATGTGAAGTGCAAAGGATGAAATTTAAATGTGAAGTGCAAATGTTGAATGTGAAGGTTGAACATTGTTAAAATGGGACATTACAAAAGCTGAAATATTTTTACTGAACAAAAAATGTGGACAATAAAAAATATGATTTCTCTCTTGTAATAATTACTGATTGAGTCATTTTAATTCAGATCTATTCTATATTACAATTTATTTTTTTCAGAACTAGAAGTGAAGATACAATCTTGTGAGCAGTTTTTGGAAGTCCAAGAGACAAAGCTTCATTTCATATTCTTGCAAAGAATACAAATAGCCAAGATGGCTTTCTTATAAAATACACAATGTGGAATGGTAAAAGGACCTTTTTTTAAGAGAAAAAATTTGCATAAGAAAGTTGATCAGCAGCAAGAGAAGATCTACAAAGTGAAAAGGAGAAGAAGTGCAGCAGGAGACTTGATAGCAGAACTGTAAATGCGGTAACCAACATTTGTGACATGATGTTGTGATTGAGATATTTATGTCCCTTTCTATGTTGTAGCTTGAAAAGTAATATTTGTAATATGTTGAGGTAGGAGCCTTTTGTGGGTTGTAGCCTGTAGAAATCTTGTGGGAGTTAGAGTTTCTTTTGAGGTAGGAGCCTCTTGTAGGTTGGAGCCTAAAAAAATATGATGTAATAAGATGTAGCAGCTTGCCTTCACATCACCTTCAGCCTAAAATTCATGGTTTTCTCCCTTCAAATTTTTCACTTATATATGGTGTCTTCATGTGTTTATTCTTGAATGTTGTGTGAATGTTTTGAGTTCTTGATAAATAAATTTTCAAATTTCTCTCTTTAACACCTGCAAAAGGAATTCAATAATACTTGAGCACAAACATAAACCATTAGCTGCATAATAATAAAATTAGGTTGAGAAAAATTAAAGAATTTTAAATCACTGATTCACCCCCCAAGCCCCCTCAGTAATTCCCAATCATAAATATCAAAATATATGTAGGCCCAAACAAAGAAGAGGAATACAAACTAGCTAGGCATTGTTATTCATCACAATTACCCTTTCGAATATTTGCCACATTGTCTTTTAAGCCAAACAATTTTTTTTTTTTTTGCATGTTCTTATTAACAAAACATGAAGGAAAAGACATGAAAATAGAGAACAAGATCAAAATAACAAAGAAAATGGAAAAACAAATTCAAAATAAGCATGCAATACAAAAGCAAGAAAAAAAAAAAAAAAAAAAAAAAAAAAAAAAAAACTAAATGGAGAATAAATGCAAGGTGAAAGTAAGGTCAGGGCTAAGTTAAGTGAAATTTCCAATGTAGCCACAAAAGTTGCTCCCAATTTGCAAATACAAAGGTGCGAGTGATTAAAATCAACATATAAAAATGTGCAAAAGAAAAGATAACAACTTGAATTGCTTCTGTAGAAAATTAAAGGTCTTGCCTACCAGCAGAAAGATGTGCCATAACAATTAATTTTAACGAGTCTATAGTCTTACCTTTTCGATCAAAACAACAATAATACAAACCTTGAAATATTCTTGTGAATATATATTTGTCTACATTCTCATCCTTAGCAAACCTCAAGAAATATCGAAACTTATTATTAGTGACATAGCTTGATAAATAATATGTTTCCATCCAATCATAAATTAAATCACGAAATTCAAAACAATATTCTTCAAAACCCTGAAGTTCTTGAGAAAGTGAACTTTCAATCAGCGGAATTAAATTATAAGGAGAATCTTGTATGGAAAACATGATTTGATCATATTTAGGAGCCTTGTCAAGATCATCAGATCCTGACATAACCATCAACAAAGGTTGAAGTACCTCAACTTCTTGGAAAGTATATGAACAATGAGATGAAAAACCATAAAGATCAATTGGTTCAACAAGGTCACTTGATGTAGAACAACTATCGTCATATATACTAGTGGGAAAATGATTGGTGACATATTCTAGACCCAATGTTATGATCATATCGATAAATTAGAGCATAATATTGTCGGTACTCGATTGGTTCCCCCTATATCTGATTACACACTAGACCAGCAACACGTGAATCAAAAGAATATAAAATGAATGCTAGTATAGCAAATATGGGAAAGTAGTCATGATACAATTGTTTAATATCAGCTTGGGAGATTAATCTATCGAGATAAGGAATTCGATTCACTAAATAAATTAGGAATTCATTAAGAGTGAAGAGGATAGATTATGCCATAATGAAAATGATTAACATATAATGCTCACAAGAAATAAAAAGAGTTGATTATTGTCACAAGCATTTGACGTATGTGACTCTTTCGGCCAATGATAATCTTTGTCATGATAATCAAAATGATCAACTTCATAGCTCAATGCATCCATGAAAGGTATACACTCCATTACTATATTTGATATGAGATATTTGCATGAATATGAGTCAATCAAAGAAGAACTCTTTATCTAATAAAAAACCGGATCTTGAAAGGTAGGAAAAATAACTTGGAAATGATGAAAATTTTTCAAGGAGTTTACATTCAATGAAACAATGTAGAGAAAGGAATTATGTGATATAATCCATATCTGACATGGTTTGGGCATCTCATTAGGATTGAAAGAACCTAACATAACCATCAATGAGAGTTGAATTTCCTCGACTCCCTAACAAATCCCAGAACTTTGAGATATTAGATAAATACATATAGAGAACTTAGTCAAATAGTGAATTACATGTGGGAAGCCACTATCAATTATTTCAACAAGATCATTATTATCTTAATGTAATCCATCTACATCACTGGTTTGATCATATTTTACAACCTCAAAAAATATATTACTCGTCATAAGATTCTTCTGATTGTGTATCTAAGGATGTATAGATCAAAGAAATCTCATGAGAAACATGAACTAAAGAATTATCCTGATGCAAAATTGGAATTTGCAAAGCATGGGATGGATGCTTGATGATTTGATTACTTTCTTTTTTATCCTTGATTACCTTATTGTCTTATGTCAATTCAAAATTCAAATCATCGGATTATCAATTCGAAGAGCATGGAATATTTTCACCACAGATTAATTCATTACAAGCAGTAGGATATAAGGGGCAGTGAGCCAAAGAAGAGGTGTCCATAAAAAAATATTCTTTGAGAAAAACATATTCTAGATTAAACCTTTTAAATCGAATCCTTCTTGAGAAATCAAGAAATCATTCGATGTACTTAGGCATCCATCACCATGTACATTAGCGAGATCATTTTTATTAGGATGATGGTTTCCCAAGGCTCTAGATTGATTTTTTTACTGATTGTTGAGATCACAAGATTCTAAATCATCCAAAAATGAAGAAACATCGTCTTGACAGGAGGGATTTTGAAAGAGAGGAGAGAGAGAGATTAAAATAATCTACACACTTGTCCCCCTACTTTTGGAATGATACCATTGTGCACTTGATCACCATTTGGACCAATAGATTGAAAATCAAGAGTATCTAAAGAACTAGATGGTGTGAGTGGATTGATTAGGTGTGTCAGGCCAGGAGGTAACTCCTCAAATCAATTCATTATATGCATTCAAGTTGGTCTTTATTATATACATGAGGGAGAGACTATTCATTTCATCTCCCAATGACTTTTCATATTTTCTATTATTTATTTACATCAGTTACACTTATTCACCCAATCCCGATGATTAGGTGTCAAAATTCCCCCCTTAATCTAAAGGGATGTTGGTGAGCCCAAGCATCGTTCTGAATCTTTCAAGATTTTCTCTTCCAAGCGCTTTGGTGAAGATGTCTGCAATTTTCTCATTGGTGGAACAATGGTGGAGATGGATTGTTTTTGCCTCAACATGATGTCGAATTAGATGATATTTAGTATTGATGTGATTTTTTCGATCATAGAACTTTTGGTTCTTGGCAAAATTTATTGCCGAGGTATTGTCAATCATGAGTGGAGTTGATTGTACTTGTTTTACCTGCAAATTTTCAAGAATTTTCCTGAGCCACACAATTTCTTTTGTTGCCTCAACTGCTGCCACATATTCTACCTCTATTGTGGAATCTGCTGGAACTGATTGTTTGTGTGATCTTCAGGAGATAGCTCCTGATCCAAGACTCATAGCATAACCTGAAGTAGATACCCAAGTTTATTTGTCTCCATCGAAGTCTGAATCAGAGTATCCAATCAAGCTTAAGTCGTCCACCCGTGTATACTTGATTCCAAAGTCTTGAGTTCCCTTCAAGTACCTTAGAACTTTTTTTGCAGTAGACCAATGTCCCTCACAAGGCTTTTGCATAAACCTGGAGAGGATTCCAACAGCAAATGAAATGTCTGGTCTTGTAGTAGTTAGGTAGTTGAGACTTCCTACAAGCTGTCTATACTTTGTTGCATCCTCAAATTATTTTCCTTTAATGGATGTGAGCTTTATGTTTTGTTCCATTGGAGTAGTAAGAGGATTGCATTCTGTCATTCCAAACTTGTTCAACAGATCTCCAATGTACTTCTTTTGAGAAAGGCATATGGACTTCGAATGTTGAGTTACTTCAATACCAAGATAGTAATAAACATATCCCAAATCAGTCATTTCAAAACCTTTCCTCAATTCCTTCTTTATGGATGCAATGTAGCTTTCATTGTTCCATGTCATTAAAATATCATCTACATATACCACAAGATATATAATTATTTTTCCAACCTTCTTGACAAACAAAGTTGCATCATCAAGATCATAATGTTTGAAATTGAGTTTCAGAAGATGCTCAGTTAGTTTTTCATACCAAGCTCGTGGTGCTTGCTTGAGGCCATACAAGGATTTCACAGATTTGCATATTTTATGTTCATGTCCTTTCACAGAAAAACCTTCAGGCTGGGACATAAAAACATTCTATTTTAGATCTTCATTCAAGAAAGCAGTTTTTACATCCATTTGATGGACTTTCCAACCATTTTGTGCTGCTAGGGCAAAGAGTGTCCGGATGGTAGCCCATTTTGTTGTGGGGGCAAAAGTCTCTTCATAATCGACCCCTTCCTTTTGTGCAAAACCTTTTGCCACAAGCTTGGCTTTGTGCTTGTCAAGTGAGCCATCAACTTTATACTTGTTCTTGTAGACCCACTTGAAACCAATTGGTTTGGTTCCTAATGGAGGACCAACCAACTTCCAAGTGTCATTCTTTATTAGGGCATCATACTCCTTTTGCATCACTTCTTTCCATTCATCATGAGAAGCAGCTTCTTTGAAGGAAGTTGGTTCGAAATCTGTAGACAAATTCAATTCACAATCATAATAAACATCCATATCAACACATGAATCGGAGTCATCTACATCACCTCCATTTTGCTGATTTGAATTTCTAGTTCTTGTGTTTCCAACCTCATCAGGATGAACACTTTCAAGTGTCTTTGTCAGCCACTTTGGGGGACCTTTCTCAAATGGTCTAGGCTGCTCCGTTGATTGAGTTGGGACTAAATCAAGATTGAGTCTCCCAGTTTTATCAATCACATCACTTACAGTATCATCCGTTGTTGGAGTTTCATGTAGGGGAGAGAGTGCTTCAGAATAAGATTCCACAAGTTGATCTGATACCAATCCCCCCTTCAAGATGTGGAATCTGAATATCAAATTCTTGAAATGATTTTTCATTTGCGAATCTATCCAAGCAATCAAGTTGCCGCTCAACAACATTGTCAATTTTGGATGATTCAAGAAAGATTACATCTCTATATACAACAAAATTTTTATTGACTTCATCATAGAGACGGTATGCTTTGGAGGTGTTTGAATACCCGAGGAAGATATACTTAAGACTTCTTGCACCAAGTTTGTTTCTATGTACCTTTGGTATCAAGGCATAACAAGTGGAACCAAAGACCCTAAGATGCTTTACTGAAGGAATATGCCCATACCACATTTCATAGGGAGTCTTGTTTCTGATAGCATTAGATGGACATCTATTCTTTATATGTACAGCACATAGAACTGCATCAACCCAAAACATCAATTTTACATTTTTGAAAAACATCATGGAGTGCACCATATTTAATATTGTCCTATTCATTCTTTCAACTACACCATTCTATTGGGGATTATAAGGCACGTTTGATGTTTGATCCCATGTTGGCAAAGATAGTTTTCAAATTCATTTGAAGTATATTGTTTTCCATTATCAGTGCAAATAGAGCCAATATGAGATTGTGCATCATTTTCAATCCATGTATGAAAGTTCTTGAATGTTTGAAAAGCATCAGATTTGTTCTTCAATAAATAAACCCAACACATTCTGGTGTAGTCATCAATAAATGTCATCATATCTTTATTTCCATTTGCAGAAGGAATAGGCATTGGACGACATAAATCTGAATGAATGAGTTCAAGTTTTCTATGTGCTCTTGAATGTGAATCAAGAAAAGACTGTTTGTTATGCTTTACTAGAATGCAAGCATCACATTGCTTAAGTTTCCTAGGAATTGTAAGCAAACCAATAACACCATTTTTCTTCAACAAGCAGAGGTTGTCATAGGTCAAATGTCCAAATCTAGCATGCCATAATAAACTTGATGGAAGTGTACCTTCTTCATAATGATAATTGTATGAGAAATGTTGTGCATGAGTAGAGGTAACATGTAGCTTGAGAAGCCTTTCTTCTTCTATCCCCCTCATGACAAGTGAGTGGTCAGATGCTTTTGTGTGAGCAGCGACAGCGAGTCTGATTGCTCAGATGAGGTAAGTAAGGTAAGTCGGTTTATCAATTTCGGTTTTGCCTGCAGTCCCCTCGGTAGTGTTAATAACCATAAGGGTACTGTTAATAAGATTCTCGATAGTAATTTAGGTAAAAATAATAAGGTCATTTTAAATGCTAAGAATTACAATATAGAAAACAATGCTACGAATAGCATTAATAATGATTTATGGAAAAATAAGGAAGGTAATATCAATAGCCACATTAACAATAATAGGAATAAAGATACTAGTAATAAGAATAATTTATATAATAACCAGAATAAAGATATTATTAATATGAATAATTTATATATTAACAAAAATGGGAATATGGATATTAATATTATTAACGATAATAACAATAAGGTCAATAATAATATAATTAATCTATGCAATCCAAATAACAACAAATTTGAGTGCAATAAGGGCATTAACATTAATGCCAATGTATATAATAATATGAACAATGAAAGTATTTATAATAATAAGGGCCCTAATATTAATAATTTACACAATTCTAAGAACAATAATAATGAGTTATATAGTAACATCAATAATATCAATAATGAGAAGGATAATAATAATATGATTTCTAACAATATCAACATGAAAGACAGTAATATCAATAATAATCTAGGTAATATCAATAGTATGGTTGGTGAGAATAATTATTTCATTAATGATAATAAAGTAGGTGGTTCTAATAAGAGTATTTTATGTCATGATGACAATGTTGGTCCTAGCTTTAGTAATGAGTATGAGAACCTCAGCAAAGAGGTATCTCTTCCCTCTTCTTCCCAAAATAGTAAAGTTGTTAACCTTTCAAGCTTTTCCTTCTCCCTGTCTGTTTTTAGTCTTTTAAGCAAGGGCTTAAACTTTTCCCTTGCCCCTAGAAAAATCCCTGTAGATGACATTATTTGTGACGTGGAGCATGGAATTAGAGATCTGCTTGATAATATTAAGGACACTATCAGGCAGGATTGTGCTGTCGTCCTTAGGAAGGCTAAACCCCCTCGAAGGAACCTCAGTAAGCAGGAGTTCTATGCCCTAAAGTCCTTAAATCAGAATGAAGATATTGTGGTCCTTAAGGCGGACAAAGGAGGGGCGACGGTCATCCTCAACAAAGAAGATTACCGTAAGAAGATGTTATATCATCTTCATAATACTGGCAATTATAAAAAACTTGCCAAGAACCCTCTGAAGAAAATCTCTAAGACAGTGGCTCTCGCCATCAAGTCTAGTAACTTGGTGGGTTCCCTGTCCCGCAAGCTCATTGAGAGCAATCCCATCGCTCCTAGAATCTATGGGGTGCCTAAAATTCACAAGGAAGGGGCCCCTCTGAGGCCTATCGTCAACACCATCGGTGGTCCAACCTACCTTCTAGCCAAGTTTCTAGCTCTTAAGCTTAAGCCCCCGATTCGCCGCACTGAGTCCTTCGTGAAGGACTCTGCATCCTTCATCATGGATCTCAAGGATATTAGGCTTAACCCGGAGGACATTCTTGTCGGCTTTGATGTGGTCTCCTTGTACACTTGCATCCCTATAAAAGAGGCCTTGGAAGTGATCTATCGCCTAACAGATCCAAATACCGCTCATCTGGTTGAGGTATGTCTTACTTCCATGTTCTTTTGTTTCGAAGGTGAGTTCTTTGAACAGACCTGTGGTGTTGCCATGGGTTCCCCCCTCTCCCCGATTGTGGCGAATCTTTTTATGGAAGATTTCGAAGCCAAAGCTCTAGCCTCAATTCGTCTCCCTCCTAAGCTTTGGAAAAGGTACGTAGATGACACTAATGTCATATGGTCCCATGGCCATGAGGAGCTGGATCATTTCTTCAATCACCTCAACGGCCAGTCCTCAGCTATTAAGTTCACCATGGAAAAAGAGGTCAATGGTAGCCTCCCTTTCCTGGATATTCTTATTTCTAGGAAGAAGGATAGCTCTCTCTCCCACTCTGTGTTCCGTAAGAAAATGCACATAGAGCAGTATCTTCACGCCAATTCCCATCATTTCCCTGCTCAGAAGATGGGTGTTCTTTACACCCTAGCTACTCGTGCCCTCAGGATTTCGGATAATGAGAGCCTGGATAGAGAGAGATCCCACCTCCTTGATGTCTTTGCGGAAAATCAATATAGTAGGCACCTAGGTCGGAAGGATTTCCTTAAAGCCTCTAGAAATGCATTTAATAAGAAAGAACATAAGGAGCGCCATCTAGGTGTCCATCTTCCCTATATCCAAGGGACCACAGACAAGATTGCTCGGATCCTCAGAAGGTTTGCTATTCCCTCAACCTTCAGGCCCCTCAGAACAATTCGTAATTCCCTTCGGACGGTGAAAGATCCTATTAACCCTAAAGACATGAAGGGTGTTTATCTGATTCCTTGCTCATGTGGGACACCCTATATAGGGGAAACAGGGTGCTCCATCCAGCAGAGAATTTGCGAACATGCAACTGACCTGAGGCATGAGAGAACAAACTCTTCAGCCTTAACAGAGCATGTGGACAAGACCAAGCATCATGTTTGTATAGAGGAGGCTAAAGTTATTTCCAAGGTGACTCAGTTCCATCATCGTAAGCTAAGGGAAGCTATAGAAATCGAGAGAAGACCTAATAATCTCAACAGAGATGATGGTTGGAAGGGGAGTAGATGTTGGATCCCCGCCCTGTCTTCTTAGTGTTTCTTCCTTCCCCCCCGCCCCTTTGTTCAGCTGGGGTGCTTTCATCGTTCCCCCTGATGCCTTCTGTTTCTTCCTTTTCCTCCTTGATATAGGGGTTCCGTTGGATTTTCTCCTGTTCTTCGCCTCCTGTGTCTCTTTGTCGCTCTTACAGGTTGATTTCTTCCTTAGTGTTCGTATGGTATAATCCCATCTATTATATAAATTTATAGATATATATCGCTGACAATTTTATATTCTCCTTTATTTATTTATGATTATTATGATTAATATTATCATTCTACTTAATTTTAGATATATGCATGTTATTTCATAGAGAATTATATATATAATTTTAGTATTATTCTAATTTTGATTATTTAGTTGTATGATTTTTTCAGTTGATGGGGGAACCTTACCAACTGTATTTAATTATTTATTGTATTCATAAGGTATATTATTGGCGTAATTAGTATTATTTATTCTTTGGTTTTTAATTTATTGTATTTATTAATTTTTTATTTTTGGTTGTAATTTATTTTTATTCTGTACTATATGTATTTATACTATTATTTATTATTTTTATTTATTTATTTTTATTTTTATTTATATTATTTATTATATATTTATTACTATATATTTCTAAATCATCTTCTTTAAACTAACAATTAAAAAGTTGTGGTATGTCTAGATATTTTTCTTATCTTAAAACAACTTAAATTATTACTTTAATTAAAATAATATATATATATATATATAATCTAAATAAGATTAAATTAAACTATTTAATTAACAATCTTATTAACTTTTCAAACTAACCATTAAAGTTTAGTTTTTCTTGATATTTATAATAGTATTAATAATTAATAAATTAAATAATTTTATAAACAGATAAAATTTGATATAACATCAATAATAATTAGTAAATTTTATAAACAAATTAACTTGCCTTTTTTAACTTACCATTATGGTATATATTTCATCGTTTACTTAACAAACTAATATTATATATAGTAAATAATTTAATAAATGAATAATTTATTGTTTTGAACTTACCATTAAAATTATATATTTATTTTTATCCTAATATTATTATTATTCATTTATTTTTATCCTAACAACCTATTATTATTATTAATTTTGACTAAGAATGTATATTATTAAATAAATCATTTTTATTATTAATAACCATTAGAATTTTTTATTAAACAACCCATTGTTATTATTCTAATTTAAATAAATAAATTACTTTTGATGCTAATTGTACCTAATTTTACTTATTTCCAGAAATAGAATAATATATTATTAATCTTAATATTATAAAAATAATAATAGTATTAAATTTATTATTATAATTTTGACCTGGGTCTTAAAGTCCAAATTAGCCGTTATTTCGCTGTTGGAGTCTCTGCTCAATTTAACATGCTAGGCCGGATGTGTTTCTTCAACTTGTCCTGACGATGAACCACACTAGTTGGTTCGAAACGCGTCGACAATGATATTCTTGATGTGATTTACGTCGAAGCTCTTCTTATAACTATGATGGATCACAGAAGCCTCAATTCTACAATTGATTCCCCTCCTCTTCCCTAAATTATTATTAAGTTATTGTATTCTTGTAAATGTTATATAACATTAGATTTGGATATTTTTTTATGTTTATAGGTGTTTATATTTGGAAAAATGGATGAACAACAAAAGATAAGAAAGTCAAGATAGATTCAATCATTGCATCTTATTAGTCCAACCTCCACTAAGGACTATAGAAATCACCTTGCCGTCAAAGTCCCATGATTATGGATTAGTTTGCAAAGTCTTTGTAATTTTTGGTAACTTTAACCAAAGTTTTCAAAAAAAAAATCTAAATATTTCCATTTTCTCATAAATTGAAAAATATTTTTCTAATTTTTGAAAATCTTGTTTCTAATTTTCCATTGGTCGAGCGAGCCTTGATGTGGCATAATCCCCCTAATGGAGTGCATTTTTAGTTTCCTATTTGTTAGTGTTTGACTACTCATTTTATAATAAAAATAAAAATGTTAATTGTGTAAATGGTCATTTCGTCAGTGAGTGCTCTAACATTGACATTGACACTAACACTAACACTATTATTCCTGACACTCATAGTGCTCTGCCCAGTTCCTTTATGTAAGTGAGGGGGGGTGTGTGTTGTTGTGTGTTAAGTGTGAAGCCAAATTCACACATGATTTTAGATCCTTCTAGATCAGATCTTTCTAGATCTCCAAGATTCTAGATCTTTCTACACTGCCATTAGTTTCTAGATCATTCTAGATCTCCATCTGAATCATATACAGGATTCTAGATCCTTCTTCTGCCTCTATAAATTTGTAATTTCTCTGGCCAAGGAAAGCAAGCCAAGGCCCAAGCCTGTTATGTAATGCAAAGTGATTTCTGTTCTCCAGTGATTGTTTTATCTATTCCATTGTTTCTGACTAAGTAATCTTGTTGTTTCTCCATTTGTCTGTCTCTGTGAATTATTCTTTGCTTTTGTTGTCTAAGTCTCTGAGTTTAAATCCATCATGTGTTATGTCTAAGATCTAACAACTGGTATCAAAGCTAGGGTTGAATATCCATTATGCAAGCTGCTTAGTGCCATCGCCTTAATCTGGCAGCATTCGTTAAAACATTGTTTGCTACCCCTGGAGCTGTTGAAGGATCTGTCCAGGAAATAGCTAAGGAACGCTGGAACTAAAAGGAAGTTGCTGCAAGAAAAACAAGGTCATGGATCTATGTTGAAACGTGTTGTTGGAGTTTGAAACGTGGAGATCCGTGGAGTTTGGAGTTGAAATGTGGTGTTCGTAAGTTTTTTTTACATCAAGCTTGCATGTATACGCCAAGTTTTTTCTAAAACCAACATATGTATGTGTGAAATGTGAAAAGATTAAAACATTATATATGTTTTTATATTTATTATGAAAATATATAATTATATGTTGGAATTTTGAAAAGTATATTTTAAAAGGAGCAGGAATTTTGAAAAGGGTATTTTAAAAGGAGAGAGTAATAATTAAAGTTTTATTTTTAAGTGGATTTTTTGTGTTTTGGGGCGTGAATTTGATAGAAAAGGGAGACAACAGTTATAGATATGGAGAATTTGAGCGAGGCTAATTTTGCCCTATGGAAATCACAGATGGAGGATATACTGACTTTAAAGGATCAATGTTTACCGATTGAGGGCACAACAAAGGAACCCTCATCAATGACAAATGAAGAGTGGAATAAGCTAGATAGAAATGCGATTGCAACAATCCACCAATATTTAGCGAAGAATGTTTATTTCAATGTGTCTAGAGAAAACACGGTTGAAGGATTATGGAAGAAGCTCCATGATCTATATGAGAAGAACACAGAATCAAATGAAGTGTTCTTGATGAAGAAGCTTTATAATATCAAAATGAAGGAAGGTGCTTCAGTTGCTGAGCACTTGAATGCATTTAATATTATTACTAATCAACTTGCCTCTATTAAAATCATTTTAGATGATGAAATTAGAGCTATTTTGCTAATGTGTTCTATGCCAGACAGCTGGGAAAATTTAATTGTAGCTATGAGCACTTCAACAACTACAGGGACCCTGAAGTTTGATGATGTCAGCAACAGTTTAATGAATGAGGAGTTGTGACGCAAGTCAATTGCAGAAAACCAGGGAGGGGAGGCTCTAGCTCTAGCTGATCATGGTAGGAGAATGGATCGAGGCCGGCAAGGGTGATTAAGATCGAGAAGCTGATAAAAATTAAGGAGAGGAAGGATCATCTGCTTTCATTGTGGCAAACCCGGGCACATGAAGACAGAATGTCAATTCTGGAAGAAAGAACTAAAGGATCAAAGACCATCTAATACAAATCACAAGTCATCCAACACAAATGAAGGTGAGACTACTGCTGTAGCCACAGATGGTGATGTTTTGTTTACTGTTTCAGTACAGGATGCATGTGTATATACATCTAGCAGTAGCTTTGATTGGATCCTTGACTCTGGGGCATATCACCATGTAACCCCATGCAAAGATAGTTTAGTTTCATATAATCCTGGTGATTATTGTAGAGTGCAATTGGGGAATAACCATTTTTGCAGTATTGTTGGACTGGGAGATTTCCAGATCAAGATGAAACATGGACAAGATATATTGTTGAAACAGGTCAGGCATGTACCATAAATGTGCATGAGTTTAATCTCTATGGGACGACTGGATGATGAACACTATTCGACAAGCTTTGGTAAAGAAGGCTGGAAAATTAGCAAAGGTGCATTGGTTGTGGCCAAAGGACCCAACACAAGAACATTATACACATTGAAGACACTGATAGGAAAATTGGATTTAGCTGTTGTCACAAAAGAAGAAAATTCAGCAAATCTATGGCATAAGCGTTTGGGTCACATGAGCGAGAAGGGCTTAAAAATCCTTTTGGTAAAAATTTATTGCTAGGTTTGAAATCCTACAATATTGATCTTTGTGAGCATAGTATATATGGTAGACAAAGAAGGGTTTCATTCCTTAGAGGTGGCCATGACAGAAAGAAAAATGTGTTAGAATTGGTACACTCAAATGTGTTTGGGCATGTTAACATCAAATCATTAGGAGGAGCATCATATTTTGTAACATTTATAGATGATGCATCCAGGAAGGTTTGGGCATATCCTATGAAAAGTAAAAGTGAAGTGTTTGGAATATTTCAAAAATTTCATGTTGTTGTTGAAA